>CM061042.1:88133500-88383500 GCA_030762985.1 Adelphocoris suturalis
TTTTTTGCGATTTGTTGTGCGAAATAAGTTTTTCAGCATACTAACATGTGGTATATTCGGAATCAGCGTAAAATTTCCTATAAGAATATGTATCAAGTTTTCAAAAATTTCAATGTTGAAAAATCAGTCAAAAATCGAAATAATGCCGTTCGCTAGTTGTAAAAATCGGTAATATTTGCATGAAACATTGTCCAAATTCAGATTGAACTACTCTTATGGAAGTATCCCTGTATAACCAATCCTAGAACCATGCTGTTTAAGGCTAGAACCATGCTGTAGATAGAATTTGATTCCATGTTTGTCTACCAAAATCATGAACTAAAATTTCTCTACACGATCAATAGCGACTGAAATGTCGAAGATTTCTTCAAAAATTCGCTCATGAGGTCATGCTGCATGACTGGACTTTTTTACAACAATTCGCTAATAACTTTTTCTGGTGAACTGTTAGCGATACAAACCAATTGTTAATTATCTCATCTTCATGAAGTTATAATAGATATTTTTAAACCACACTTTGAAAGTAAGTACCTACATACGTATATAACTTGCATTTTGACATTTTATGTCTTTGCTATGGCACATAAACTAAAAAAACGTCACGGAAAATTGCTCACGAAAACATTTTGATGATTTCCGCTTACAACCGAGTCGTTGCTAGGGAAATGGTACTTCTTCGTTTTTCATCCCACAAAATTCGTTGACCATTCGTTCGAAAGCTCTCGATTTATCCAACCATATTATGTTAACTACTGCGAAGTGCGTGGCCAACAAGCTGAGTTATGAGCAAGGTTATTTGAATACTTGTGTACACTCAGGTGATCATTCTCAATAATTGATATTGCGAACATGATTGCCACCGCTTGTTAATTTCTGATAATTTCATTGAGCTGGTGTTTCGATGATTTGATTCATAGCAGGTGATCCAAATATTGCGAGAACGGTTTGATTTGTGAAGCGGTGGTTAAATCATTTTAATAGGTAATTTCTATGCTTTACACTCTAGGAAGCTGTAATTTCGTATGTAGCCTCATTAGGACATTTACTTGACGATGCCCAGGGTCCGGATCAGATGAGTGGCTCTTAAAGCTAATTTCTATGTTTTACACTCTAGGAAGCTGTAATTTCGTATGTAGTCTCTTTAGCACATTTACGTGACGATACCCAGGGTCCGGATCAGCTGATCCGCTGATCAGCTGAGCTTAGAGCTTGCATACGAGTCTGCAACACATAATTGTCTTCAACTAAAGACATAAAATGTCCCAATGTGTAGCAGACTCGTATGCAAGCGTTTCTTTAAGAAGAATTATATTTTGAACAGAAACTTTTTATAGCTTTTTATTCATATACATACAATGGAATTTAGTTGTTCATAGCCGATGAAGAGTTTCAAGATGATATTCTGCTGGTAATATAAATTTGAAGTTTTCCCCCCTTAGACTAGTCATAATGAATTAATTCTATCTCTTTTATACGTAGGTACTACCTAATTTTTGTACCTCCAAATTTGAATAATAGGAATAGGCACGATTCATTGATCTTGATGTGCAAAAGAAAAAAATCCACAACATTCGAACAAAGTTTTAGATAGGTACCTATTTACAATTATATTGTAGTTGTCATATATTTTAAAAAGCACATTGAAGTCCATTTTCAGCACAATTTTGTGTACACAGATTTCAATCCGAGTTCTCCTAGTTGTCATTCAATATTAAAATAAAATAAACGCGGGAAAAAATTATTTTAACGTTTTACATAATTTTCCACCATTTTTGGTGATTTTTTAGCACATTTTTTGAAATTTGATCAAGTGTTATCCAACGAACTCACTCTTTATTAAGGAATGCTTGATTTTACGGAGAAAAAACTGATTTTTTTCTCTCAATACTAAGTGATGCCTAACAACCCTTGACAGACGAGTTCGAAATCTTGAGACAACATTGTAGACTGGTAATTTTTTTACGTTTTCTTTAGGATTTTAAGGATTATCGAATCACGTTTTGTCTATTTTCTAATGTTGCCAAGTAAATTGTAAACAACTCTTGTTGAGTCAGTGTTTCATTGGTGTCATGGGAAGGTCGTCAGAGGATCAGCAATACCTTATCAATAATAAGAGAACTCGTCAGATTTTAATCATTTTTGTAGGTACCTATGATGGCTATGTAACGAAACACTTCAACATACATGTGTCTAACCTATCAATACGAGTCTAGACAAAATAGGTATTCTAAATGACTCCAGAATGTGCCTTCAAACCATGGAAATCCTACAGGAAAATGTTCCATTTATGAAAGAACCACCATGAAGCAACCAGGGAGGAAATAGCCAGCCCATTCACCGTTTACTGACACACAACAGGTCAGCTATAAATGATACACGGACCCCCAAGATGAATGAAGCGAAACAAAATCGATCGCCTCAACATTCTCACTGAAGGGAGAAATTTTTATTACACCACTAGTTCATACCTCCAAGAAATTCTGCAGCCGTGAGACTCAAGGTAATTTATTTGCGAGGAGTTGAATGCAGATGGGAATGTTTATGACAACAACCAAAATAGGGAACCAAAAGGGATATACCTGCCTACCAAATCGAGTAGTCAGCCAGATAATTATTTTTGTTGGTCGACTAGAAATGAGGGTGTGGAGGGTTTTTAGTTTAGATGAGTGCATCAGGAGAATTAAGTCGGATTTTCTTTTCGTTTCATGCTTGTAGATGGGTTTGATGGTTTTTTAGGATCATGGAGGGACTCGACTTTTGGGAAACAAGGGAAGTTTGGCGATGAACTGGAAGGATGTGCAGATGTGGCGACGGAAAAATGTGGGGTTTTTCGAAATCGAAATACAATTAAACGGGAATTAAATGTAATTTACTAACTGAAAGGGAAATTCGGGGTACAAATGAAGTAAAGCGATTAAGGGGAAGGATTTTTACAATAATTTGTGTGGAGTAAACGCCCATTCCGGAACGGGAGGGACCCCAGTGGGAGGTTGGGTATTGATAAAACTACGGGATCAAAATAATGAGGTAACTTGAAGTTAGTACTCACTCCTCAGAAGCCTCGGTCATTGTTCAAAAAAGGAAACTGTTTACTTCCGCCGCATCTCGCCTTCCTTAGAACCATTTTCGAAGCATATAAAATACATGGACCGATCAAAAACAAAGTTGTAGATGAGCAGGGACTGGTCCCACTGGCCACAGGTCCCCCTCGCCCTGTCGTTCCGTTCATGCGCCCCCACTGAATTGTCAGACTGGGGGGAGCCATTGAATGCTAACCCAAGTCCCCGCCCGGATTCAAACAGGTAGGTTCCAAACTATCCATGGATCATATACCTACATCTAGTATCCACAAACTTTCAGCGTGACCAACCACGCGTACTCAATTTTTATGGTCCCTCGATATTATAAATAAATTCACGATTCTAAAACGTAACACAGAACTTTATAGAGCCAATTTACTGTTATTTACAATGAATCTGCTAAAAATAGTATTTCAAGGGTCTGTACTTCAACAGAAGTCTTGTATGCGATGGATTAACCAATCTTTATTCCCGCTACTTTTCAAACCACTGCACAGTGCCCTGATAATACCTACAGATCTAAGCGTTCAAAACTAGGTACCTATTTCTTGAGTTTATATCTTAGGTATGGTATATTATAGGGTGATATTGTAGAAGAAGATTTCAATCTTATATATATATAAATCAATTTGCTGTTCGTCAGTCTCCCTAAAACTCGAGAACCTGGACCGATTTGGCTAATTTTGGTCCTAAATTATTTGTGGAAGTCCAGAGGAGGTTTAAAAGGTTTAAAATTTCAAATCTACCCCATAGGGGGTGGTTTAGGGGAGGAAGGGGAATGGGGTATCTTTATCATCACTGAACAAACTGGGGATTTGATTGTCAAGTATGTTTGAATTACTCCAATCCAAGTCAAAGACTACATTTTTCCAGTTTTTCAAATCTGACCCACAATGGAGGGGGAGGAGGAGGGGGTGGGGGAGTTAAAGCGTTTCGAACGTCACTGAACGAACTGGGGATTTAAGTTGTCGAATATGTTAGGAGTATTCTAACTTAAATCACAGGCTACTTGAAAATTTTCAAATCTAACCCATAGAAGGGGGTATTTTAGGGAAGGGGGGTGGGGGGGGGGGGGGGCAAAAGCAAGGAAGAATCGCGTTTTTCACCGTATTCAATGAAGTCAAGATCTGGACTAGATAATTCAATTTTTTATTAACTATGTATGAAACCTTCAATAACAAATCTTACAATTTGGGAGTGATACATAGAAAAGATTCCTTAGCTCTTCAAAATTGAATGAAAACTGTAAAAACCACGCTTGTTTCAAGGATTTGTGGTTCGCGCATGCGGAAGTGCCAAGATCTAGACTAGATAATTCAATTTTTTATTAACTATGTATGAAACCTTCAATAACAAATCTTACAATTTGGGAGTGATACATAGAAAAGATTCCTTAGCTCTTCAAAATTGAATGAAAACTGTAAAAACCACGCTTGTTTCAAGGATTTGTGGTTCGCGCATGCGGAAGTGCCAATACGATCGTAATGGATCTCTTCGTAGCACCTACTTACCAACCTTATCGAATTAAAATGTTCGAATTTTCATGCTTATTTTTTATTTGCTCAATTTAATATTATTTAGGACTAATTTTTTTGCCATGAAATCGGAAGATGGCTTTGCACTCAAAGTGCTCAAATTTCAAAACAATGCTACATAATATAAACGATAATTTACGAAAATTCTCTACTACAATCACGCTACATTATTGGAACATTGTCCGATTCCAGTTTCAGTTTAGTTGTGCCACAAACTTTGGAAAATTTGGATCTGGCGTCGCAAAGGGAGGTGGAGGGGGACGTACTTACCGATCTTTTTCAGAGCTACCCATGCTACAATAAATTCTCTACTGATTTTCGTAGGATTGTGTGCCTACATTAATATTATTATTATTTTTTGTTTTGTTAAATCTAAAGTTCGATCTAGTTTTACAACATTGCTATTTCAAATTTCATTATGGAAGGCGGTGAAAGAGAGGGTTAATACTGATAAATCGTGATGTTTTTACTTTTCTCACCTGATTTTTAGGGAATTTTCGTAGAAAATGACGCTATTGCAATGGCTCAGAAAATTTTAGAATCAATATTGTTGAAAACTTTCTTCATTGAAAACCGTTTTGAAGCATTCTTAAATGATTCCTGAAATTTGCGCTTTCTCATTATTTATGTGTGTGTGTCATTCCAGGCGATAACTCTCCTTATGATAGAGATAAAAATCCCGTTCTTGCGCCGAAAAATCAAGCTTTCCAAACGAAAGGATGAGTTCGTTGGCCAGCAATCTTTGAGTACATTAAATTGGCCAAATTACATTAACAAAATTTTGCACAAAATTACGCTAAAATACGTAGGTACTTAAATTCCATTAATATTTGCTGAAAACTCTATAAAACTGCACAAATACCCCTAAAAATTCAAATTTTTTTTTGAATCACAAAATTTTATTTAGTACAAGTATTTTTGCCATGAAATTAGTTTTTAACAATTTCATTCTGCTGAAATCGCTCAAATTTCAATACAATTTAACATACTATTACATGATAGATAATTTAAGAATAGTTTCAGTCATGCAGCATGATCGTATGAGCGGATTTTCTTAAATTATATCTCGTGTTATAATATGTTAAAATGTAGTGAAACTTGAGCAATTTCAGTAGAAAGTATTCGTTAATTTTATGGAAAAAAAACTTAGGTATACTAAATAAAATTTTGTAAGATAGTTGATAATTTTGTTTTGACAAAAATTATGATAAAAATCCTAAATTCAATGATTTGACCAATTTAATGTACTCAAAAGTTGCGGCCCAACGTTTTTGTAGTGGATTTATGTGTGTCTTACTGGGAGTTGGTATTCCCAGTGGAATATCTCTAGCCACGTTAGACATGTGATTGTACGAGCTGTCAGGAGCCACCACCTGACAGGGGTCTTGTGATAGGTACGAAAAAGTACCTCTGTTGTCTCGTATGTCCTTGTGTTCGGAAGGATATGGTGTGTGTAAGCCATGGGGTAATGAATCTCCGAATAAGTCTGTGCTATGCTGATCTTTTGGAGTGTCTCTGATTTGAGAATGGAAATTTCCGGGCTTTAGGTGCATGCTCTCCCGTTCATACATAACGGGTCTCTGAAAATACTGAAAAGTACCTTTTGGTTCATGGCTGAATTGATAGGACGAGTCTTGAAAAATACCGCTATCTTGTGTATACTCGGTCGCAAAGGAAGGGCGTATCTCCTCTCGTGAATTAAACTCACATGGGACCCTTTTTGTAGGGGTTTGGTGTTGCTGGGTTGTGTAGCTTACATCTGCTGGAGATGTGAACGATTGGGCCGTAGAATATGCTCGATCCTTTTGTGTTTCAAGAAGATGAAATGGGACAATATTTGTCGCGAGCTGGGAGTGTGAATCACTCGGCTTTTGGTCGGTGGATGAGACCGGAGTCTGCCCGTTAGCGTAGGCGGCGCTGCGCCCGGCGAATGTCGGAACTACGCCCATTCCCTTGGCGGGAACGGGGTGACCTTGTTCGTCGGCGCCGGCCTGTCTGGCGCTGGGTTGAGAAGTACCAGCAGACCGGGAAACCGGAGTTTCCGTCGTGCCGTCTTCATTTAGACTCTCCAAAAGGCAAAAACTAGATGTTCGCTCCATTTGGAAGAGTTTATTTAGGTAGTTCTGAAAAGAACTAAATTCGAGGACTCACTTTCAAATAAATTGTAAGGGTCCACCTGGGGTCGACCAATTCTCGAACAATTGAAGCCCGTTCGAGCTAGTAGGTCCGCTGAAAACGGATGATCGGCTGCTGTGGGCCTTCTTGAGATCGTCCGGCTTGTCCCAGCGGGCGGTTCGCAAATAAATCTACGAACCCGGGTGGCAAGACTTTCTGGAACTAAACAGCGTCGTCCGTATAGGAATGCTTGTTTAGCGTCTCGGCTGAAACGAGACTAGAGTGAGAGCAATACGAAGCGTATAGCTCGATCTACTCTGAATTCTGGTAGTCTGGAAGGCGGAGTAATCTCGTGTCGTGAATCTCGTTTTCAACTGGCTTGAGAGCCTTGTCCTCAATCAATCCCAATGGAGTTTCAATCGCAGTAGGCTGGAAGGCAGAGGTTCGTCAAGGGTCGGAAGGTATCTTCAAGACCAGAGGTAGAGATCGGTATGTATTACTGGGGCTGGAGCTGCTATATTTATACTCCTCGGGGAGCCGGATGCTGCGTCTGATTGGCTGTTCCGATTTGATCGAGTGCGCTCGAGGTGTCCTGGGGGTGAAACATCTTTTTCTCCCCCGTCTCGGTAGAGCGCGTTTGGCTTTATTTGCCCTTGACTATTGTTTCAATGTAGTTTGTTTTAAGGTAATTTTCGTGTGTCAGCTCGTCGGCTTGCCTAGCCTCGCTCGTGCAGTGAGCGTTTAGCTTGGCACTTTTTACCTTCTGACGTGTTTATTGACTTGGCGGTTATGTAATTTATATATTTCTTCCCGCGAGTTATCTTGTTTCGTCTTTAGGTAGTCCGACGTCTTAATTACCTTGTTTTTATGTGTGAACTCAATTTTGGTGGCCCTGAAAAGGGTCGGTGGTAAGTGGTGAGTTCACCACAGCACTCATCCTTTCTTTTGGAAAGCTTGATTTTTTGACGCAAGAGCGGGATTTTTATCTCAATTCTAAGGACAGTAGTTATCGTCTGGAATGACACAAGGTACAATTATATACATATGAAAAAGTGCAAACTTCAGAAATCGTATCAGAATGCCTCAAAACGGATTTCAATGAAGAAATTTTTCAAAACTTTTGATTTTAAAATTTTCCGAGCCATTGCAATAGCTTCATTTTCTCATTCGATCACACGAGAATTCAAAAATTCGCTCGTACGATCATGCTGCTTAACTGAAACTTCGTTTGTTTTTCTGATTATTAATATTATTATCTGTCTGATTATATGGCTCCAAAAATTTTAAAATAACATTTTTGAAAATTTTCTTTATTGAAATTTGTTTTGTGGAATTCTGAAACGATTCCTAGATTTTAACACTTCTTCATATATATATATATATATATATATATATATATATATATATATATATATATACATATATATGTCATTCCAGACGATAGCTCTCCTTAGGATAGAAATAAAAATCCCGTTCTTGCGCCAAAAAATCAAGCTTTCCAAACGAAAGGATGAGTTCGTTGGCCAGCAATTTATGAGCACATTAAATTGGTAAACTGGTCAAATTTCAAAAAATGTGCTAAAAAAATCACTAAATGTCTAAAAACTGTTATATTTATATTATTTAGCAGAATATTGCTCAAATAAAGTTTAATAACTATAAAATAGAACATTCAAAAATGTATTTACAAAATTATGCTGGGAGATTTATGCTTAAATTTCATCAAAATTTGCTTAAAAAATCGATAACAATTATAAAAAACAAAAAATCCAAAATCTCTCTTAAAATAGTAGATTATAATTTAGATTAGGTACTTCTTTTACCATAAGAATCAATACTTGGCAATTACTTCGCATTCAAAAAGCTCAAATTTCAAAACAATTTAAGATTATACAATTCGATAATAGGTATACGAAAATTCGCTCTTTTTTTTCGCTCGTGTTTTTGCTTAATGCAATAAATATGCGATAATCTAAAGGTTTTTCATTACAATTACCTAAATTATGGAGGATTATCACAAGAAGTCTTCAACAACTCTTCTGATATTATTGATTTTTGTAATGTTTTTTTTTTTTTTTTTTTTAATTGATAATTTGATATAGCTTTGGAACATAATCATATGTTAGGAACTTCAAATTTCGAATTCCGAGGTCCGAGTGGATAGCGGAGGTCCACTGGGTGGTTAGTATTGCTTTACCCACTAAGGGATGTACCTGATATACAACTAAGCTTTGTTCGCGATTTTGTTTTTAACATTGCGAAGGTCTGAAGAATATTCGATTAAAGGGTTGGTATTCCAAATTGGAGCATTTTTTATTTCGCGATGAAGATGATAGTATAACTTTCATTGAACGAAATCGACAGTACCTTTACTTCTTATTATTTAGATGTAAATTCGGTAGGAAAAGGGAGTGATTTATTAAGGGTGTAAGTAGATACCTACTTTCAGAATCAGGATGTTCCGTCATCCTCATTGTATATTATTGACATCCACACAACACAATTATTGACAACCCTACACAAGCCCCACAATTATTGACAACATGGCTGTGTTTCTATGGTCAGGCTTGCAAAACACAACTGGAAAGAGTATCAAGATTACAATTCAAATGTATCCGTAGATGTATGGGATTTTTAGCGTTAACACCAATCAATGTTATATTGGCCGAATCCGGAGAAATGCCCTTAGAGTAGGTACCGAAGATTATTGCTATGCGGTAGGTATTTGTAAAGCTCAAATTACATAATAGCATCATTCTGCAATCAATAGCATCAGTATCAGTCGAATTTCTTAATAATGAAAGATTGGCCAGGAAAAATAATCCTCCTTTGGTGGAAAGTTTCACGGGCGAACATATTGATTCATCAACTATGGACATGCATAATTCACCACCACGTTCCCGGTTGAGTTGGCCCAGTTATTAGTACCTTTCCGTGTAAAATATATCCAATCATCCGGTTGGGAAGGCACAGATAAACCATTGTTTCTTGGAGTATGTTACATCAAAGTGGCCCGAAAGTAAATGGATCTTCACTGATGAATCTGGTACCTAATCAGTTGGATGCTCGTATTACATTATCTTCTGACAAATGAAATAAAATAATAATAAAACTCGAAATGAATACAAACTACAAGGAGTTGTTTATCTCTATTCACATCCCAACATTTGAAGCGGGCGGATAACCCAATTGTAGCCAAAATCATGAAGAATGTCCATAAATGTTACATGCGAAATGTTACTAAGTAAATTTAATTTTGTCTGGATAAAATCACATATTAGAGGCAACGAAAAAGCAGACAATTTGGCTAAGATTGGGGCCCTAGAGGGGGATATCATAAATATGGGGATCCCTTACGGATTTTTACTCTTGCATACGGAATTTTCGGAAATCAAAGTGGCGAGGAGGTTACAAGAGATCAGATAAGGGATACCATGCAATTCAACCGGACATACTGCCCATCCATGGTTCGTAAAACATAATATATCTAAACCTATGTGCAGAACTATTTTCCACTTAAGAGCCAACACGGAGTATGTAACGAATAACCCCTTCGCTTCGGGTTACAAGAATCCCCACTATGTCAATTTTGTGAATCATCGATCGGATCACTGGAACATCTAGTAATGAGCTGTCCATTATATTGTGGGAGGGACAAAATGTTCAACAGAGTGTCTCAATACATCATGCAGCCATTTTTGTCACCATCTATTGTCTATAAACACTTAAAGAAATATACGATTATGCATACAGTGCAATGTAGTATATTCATGCAATTGTTTAATTTGAACATGTATTGGGTGATATGGGACCATGTATCTTACACTTGTAAATCATTTTAAAAAATTGTATAGCTCATAAAATATTTAAAGCCAAATAAAGGGAGAAAAAAATTCTATTAGAGTCCGAGAGTTCACTGTAGCTCATGAATTGAAAATAGATCGTGATTTGAATTACCTCGAAGATGGATAGAAACAAGGAAAAATTGTGTCTTAGGAACTTTCTACTTACGTACTCACGTGTTTAGATGATTTATACTAGAGCAGACATTTGCTTAGGTGTTCAGAATTGCTCATTTAAGAAACACAATTTGGGCGTTTTGTTTATTTTGTATCTAATTAGAGTTGATTGCCAATCAAGGCCAACCAAACAAATGCTGTCATATAGAGGGAAGTTGTAAACAGCTTTTACTCTTAGTCTTGCTGTTGAGATTGAGAGGTAAGTTCTACCGAACCTTTTAATTTTATATTATCAAAAATTTTAATTTCGAAGGAAAACCAGTAGTTGTAAGAATCAGTAATACTCAAGAATCTTAGGTTAGGCATAAATGTCTGATAAGGTGGGTGAGCAGTTGAGCTTCTTCACGTATTGTAACGTCAACATATGGACTATGTGGAGAGCAAATGCAATAACCTTATTGAAAATATTCTAAATCAGGTACCCAGTGTAAAAGGGCTATTAATGAATTTTCGTAGAAAATGAAGCTATTGCAATGGGCGAAAATGTTTAAAATTAAAATTCTCCAAAACTTTCTCCATGGAAATTCGTTTTGAGGCATTTGAAACAAATCCTAGAGTATAACTCTTTTTCATATATATAATGTGTATTGTGAGTGTAATAAAAATTCAGTTCTCGCGCAAAAAAATCAAGCTTTCCAAATGAAAGGATGATTTCGTTGGCCAGCCCTTTTTGCGCACATTAAATACCTTAAATTAAAAAAAAATTACTAAAAACAGCTAAAATTGTTAAATTTGTATGGATAGCAGAATTTTATTCGAAAGAAGTTAGCCAGCAATTACTAGAACATTATACAAAATTTTTTGCACAAAATTAAGCTGAAACATTTACTAAAGTATCATATTATTTGTTAAAAATCGATAAAAACTCCAAACAAATGTATTTAAATTCTAAATCTTTGTCTGAATAGCAGATTATTATTTAACAGGAGGTTTTTGCCATAGATTTGATAGTTAACCATTTGTTTTCACTCAAAGTGTTCGAATTTAAAAACTAGTTAAAATAAATATATAAGATAATCCTCGGAGGATTCGCTCACCTTCGATCATGCTGGATGACTGGAACTTTTTTACTACCTGATGGTCCAACGGCTTTGAAATTCTTACTTCAGGGATTTTATGTGAGCTTGCTCGTTCAATTCCTGATAATGCGACGATTTTTCGAAAAGTCAATTAAAGTTAACTCTTGCGTCGAATATTACGTCTGCGCATGCGACTCCGCCACATTTATAATACGAAACCTGTACTTAGCTAACATTCTACAAACTATCCCGAACAAGCTTTGAAATTTCGATCAAATTCGCCCGAATAGTTTAGGTGTTTCTTCTCTAACAACGAAGTCACGTATGCGCATGTGCAGTAGTCATGGTCGATCCGATTGTTGTTATATACGGGGACTTCCCCTTGGGTCCATTCGTAACTACCAGTCAATTTGGAGGGAATTGCACTGTTGTCAGCTTGTTAAAATAAGAATTTGTTCGGGGTTGGCAAAATGTTCGTATTTAGTTCGCATCTGATTAACGGAAGTTCGTACGTACGTTCGTGCCTACAAAACTCAGGAACTTCTCTACTTTCGAGTAGGTATTCTCATCAAATTTTGTATCAAACTGCTATTGCAATTGTAGCAACTTGTACACATTAGGTAAACTTGTACAGATATTTGTGGTAAAGTCCATTTGAATCGGGAAAATTAGCAATTTTATATTGTATACCAATATGAATCGATTTCATCTACAATTATTGTTGCATTTTTATCTGTCTTATCTTTTGAAAAATATCTAATTATTTAATCAAATCTAGTTACACAGGCATTATTTGAATAGGTTCTTTATGGCCAAACTTTCATAGGTTTTTGTAGGTTTTAAAGGACGACGAAGATTTATAGGTACATAACTCTAATGTTTTCTACATTTGGGATATAAAATGAGCATCCACCATATGCGAATCTTTTCAACTGGCAGTTTTCGAGAACTTTTCTTCGGGGTCATTCGTTTCAGAGTTTAGAGTAAATGCAAGTACCCAATAAAAAACACAAGTACTTTATAGGTTATGATAGAATGTATTGAAATAGAATGTATTCAATATCCACGTAGATGGTATTATGATTACCTGAATTAGATTCACCATTATGCATATATTGATTATTTTAGGAACGGTACGATCAATAGGAATTGGCCATTCATTACTAAACAAAGTTCTAAGTCATGGTCTCAGAACAATAGTCTCTTATAACTAATATTTTTTGACTTTGCTTTATTTAATTTTAACTTTTGATCACACTTTTGGAATTAGCATTAAATTTCCTAAAAGCGTGATTTACTTTGATTCTTGAAAAGTAGCATATAAAGCCCATAACAGCAGCTCAAACGTATTCCAATTTGAAAGAATACAATTTCTGAATATCTTTGAAACGTTACTATTAAAAAAAAAAAAAAAAAAAAAAAAAACTCAATTCTTATGAAGACTGCTTTATTCAATACTCTTTCCAACGGTATAGTCAATTTCTCATTTACTTTGCTAAATAGGGCAATTATGTGGTTTTTTTTTTTTCAATGAAATCAACTTGAAAAATGACCCTCTATGAACCTACGAGTTTGAGGTCGGTACCTACGATTTTATCTCACGAACTCCGTTGTAACCGAGTTTTACACTTGAACCAACCAATTTTTTGTTTGTTTGTTATGCTTAAATGTATATTTATATATGTTATGGGGTAAAACTAGTTAATCAAAGTATAAAACTCTATTAAAGTTTAAAATTCTACATTGCATTCGCCCCATTTTCTTGTAAAATTCCAATGTTTTACATATTTTTATTTGTTATAAGGATGAAGTTGCTTATAATCTCGGGCTTGATTGCCCTCGCCGTGGCCGTCCCCCAGTTCTCACATTTGAGTTACACGTCCGATGAAAAAAGCTCCAATGAAGAAGGAGTCGCTCCTGGTCCCAGGTCTACTAACTGCTCTTGCGGGTGGACCAATAAGGTGAAATATTACACTTATTACCACTAATAACCCCCCCCCCCCCCTCATTCCCTCTCCCAACCAATGAGTCTCTTATTACAGCGAATAAGTTTATTTATTTATTTGAAATTTAACGGGCGAACACATAAAACAAGTGACGTGCAGTTCATAATTAATTATACTAGTTTAAGAGTAAATTCGAAATATGATGTTTGTATAGTGCAAGTAAAACATTAACAAAAAATATTACTTAGAAGAAAAAAAACTAATAACATTTGCTGTTCAAGACGAAAATTATTACGATATGTCCTGGAATTATGAATAAACAAATAAATTATGCAAATGAAATTAATGAAGAAATTATTGTGTACCTTAATAAAGATGAAGAGTTGGTGAAAAAATCAAAATCAGGATGAATGTTTAAAAAAAGTTTGGCAAAACGAAGGATTCTGCTGAGCGGACGATGTTGGAGGTAGTTTGTGGCCATGAAGGGGATCCAAAACAGAGGTGAGGAACATGCAGATAAACAAAGGAATTGAGGTCCAACCTCACACAATAGAGCTGGACAGTCAAGCATGCCATTTAGGAAATTAACGAGAGGTCAACCACACTCCTTCGTTCCAATGGCAGCAGGTGGCATGAATTCATATGGTTGGATGGAATTTCCTGTTTGAACGCTTTGTAACGAAGAAACTAATGTTGGATTCCCTCTGGGAGGAGTAACTAGGAGACTATACTACATAGGCATATTCTAAAACTGGAAGGACTTGTATAATATGGTGATGGCTTCAACATTCTTGAACTCCTTGGTGTTACTTTTGGGAAATCCTAGAACTCTCATTGCCTTCCCTGCCAGAGCCTGTATGTGTCTAGTGAACGAAAGTCGTTCGAACGCAGTAGTACACCCAAATTCACGAAATCCCTCACGAGGGGCTGTTCACATAGAGAGTATTCATATTTCAAATTCTGTTCAGTCCTGACAAAAGTAATAACAGAACGCTTTGCAGGGTTCAAAAACACACCAATCCTCCAATTCCCCAGCAGCCATCTGCAGTAGTTTACAATCTATCTCAGGAGCACATAACAGAACAGCTTCAGATCATCGGCAAATAAGAGGCAACGGATGTTGGGGTTGAGTCTTGTTGCCGCTCCATTAATGAAAATCAGGAAACAGAGAGAACCAAGAAGACCGGATGTAGCACCGGACCGGACCGGATGTACCGGTGGTATTCCGGATGTAGCAGTGAAAGGGGACGATACCATACCTCTTATGCAAACCAACAGCCGCTAATCACAAATATAACTGGCAAACCAATCCAAAAAGCGGCCAAATACCCCCACAGACTCAAACAGCGATAGTAGATGAGATCGTCTCAGTTTATCGAAAGCTTTTGCAAAGTCAGTAGATATTAAGTCTGTTTGCAAACAATTCTGAAATCCTAGGATGACATATTCCTGCAGCTCCATCAGATTAACGTGTTACTGATAGGCGAATATAGTAGATACCTATTAAATCACAAGCAACTGGCGTTGAATTGCAAAATTTACCTCTTGGCATTGACTGAGGTTTGACGTGCTAACGGCGTCAAGAGTGGTTTAGTCCATGTATGAAGCCCTATATTTCGGTGTTGTGATGTCGATTGGCGTGATTCAAAGCTAGCTATCTAGCGTTAGCTATTTGATATCGCTAATTTCAACTGCTTTTTAATGCTTCCTCGGTAAGCGCACACTAGTGTCAAGGCGGGACGGGCCGCACCAAGAGGAAAAAAATCAGCCCACTCCGACCCCCCTGCAGCTGTGTGCGATATCCAGTCGGAGAACAAAGCACTGAGCGCAGGAGGAAATGAGCGAATTTTTCCAAACAGCTTTGGCACGACCCGCCGCTAATATGCTTATTTATTCATAAACAATTGAAAAAAAAAAATGTTCATATATATATAAAATAAAAAATAAGTAAGTAAATAACACGGGCAGAGCCCAATTTACGTGAAAATGACAATGAAAAAATGAACGAATTAGGTCAATATTAATTACAAAGCGCCAGACATTTATAATACAAAATAAATAGATTAATAAATTATATGCAAAAATGAATACAACAATATACTCGTACACATATGTTCATAAATAATTAATTATTCATCCATTAATGCGCTGAGATGTAATGCAAGGCCACGCGAACCACTGCGGCACTAGAGTGCTCTTACCTTAATATGACTAAGCATTTCTTTGAAGAGTCGATTAACATTGGACAAACATTATGTTTAGAAACGTATCGTCGGAGGGCGGGAAACCCTGAAGAACGAGTACCCGCTCATCGCCGCCCTCACTTTCAAAGACGACGGATCAGCTTTCTGCGGAGCGAGTATCCTCACTCCCCGCCACGCCCTCTCAGCTGCTCACTGCACGACCCCCACCAAGCAAGACGACAAGGTTCTCGTCGCTGGAGCTCATGACATCACCAACAGTAAGTATTAACTCTATTGAACAATTTCATTAAATTATTTATTTAATTTATTAAAAGTATATCCGCGCCTCGGCAGGGGGCCCGTACTCTCGGTTAGTTGTACATAGCCTTCTCGGTTTAAATTAAAAAGTGTGCTCCTGAGCTCACTCAGGTGCTCTAAGGGGCACCATACCTTTCGATTCGTTTTTAGATGTCCCAAGGTGCCTCCATTCCGAATTTTAGCTTCATTCGTTGAACAGCAAAGAACTTAGCTCCAGAACTCACTCATCTGATCTGGGACCTCCATTCTGAATTTCAGCTTCATAGGTTGAATAGCAACGAAATTAGCTCCGGAGCTCACTCAGCTGATCTAACTTCATAATGCATTTCTAAATGTTCCAAGAGGTCTCCATTTCAGCTTTTCAGCAAAAAGTTGCTCAAGAACATGACATACCATGAATAATGGAACTAACTTCGCGTTCATGTAGGTGCGGGAACGACACCAGCAGCTGCCACAAATATTAACATCCTGACTTGCGGGACAAACTAACGGTAAGAGGACGAACCTAGGGTAACCGGACTGGTTACCACTATTAACCACTATAAACAGCGGTGGAAGCTCTGTAATTAAATTTGTTCCTATTCAACTCAAGATGCTGAACTTTTGAACGGGGTCCCTCAGGAAGTGGTACCTATAATATAATTACAAATGGTGAACCACTACAATCAACTGTAATAATAATTGGATCTGTAAACAATTGGACAAGTGAAGCAACCACAATGTGCCACATCGAAGTGTGGCAGGGTAGGCTAGTTTAAAATATTCTTAAACATGAACCATTTAATCCCAGAAATTATGATAAAAATCACATGAAAACTGTTGAAGGCATCTTGTTACAAAGATTTGAGGTTCACGCGTACAAGTGATATGATCACGATGAAAATCATGTGAAGTAATCTCATCGCCATTTCCCAACTACCATTCAAATTTGAGCAAGATCATACAAAAAGGCAATGTGAAAACAACGCTCATTGGATTTTACGTTTGGGCATGCACTCTGCGCACTGAAACTATCAATTTCTGAGTGATGAAATTTATACGGGATCATCCTTAGATTGCAGATTCTAAATCCACGTGAAATTGCGTCGAAAAATTACCTTCACTCGAATTTTGAATGCGCAAAAACGGACGCAATTACTCGCAAAATATTGATATTAACTTATAGATATTCGCAACATCAACTTGGAAAAACATCGACTCATCGAAATTTTAGCACGCTTTGGGCTTCGATGAAATGAATGGGAAAATGTGCAGTCCTGATAGTTTTTCGGTGTTTTCTTCAAAATTTTATTGCCAATACAATATCCCAATGATTCCACGCGTTCCTTGTATGCCAGTTCTGTGAACTATAAATCGCACTCGCTATCTTTCCTAATTAGTTGTGGTTATTTTCGGAGTGTGACTACATCAGGCAACAGTTTTTTTTTTTTTTTTTTTTTAATGGAACGTGCTTTAGCCTTGGACTAACTAGCGAAAAAGTTAAGCGGAAGTGTCGCGGAACTTGGACTAACTAGCGAAAAACGTTACGCGGATGTGTCACGAAATTTTTTCTTTTGATTCTCACGTACAACCAAACCGTTGCTGGGGACATTTTTTTAGTTTTCACATGACAAAAATCGTTCTCCACTCGTTGGAAAGCTCTCGATTTATCACGTATTTTTTTCGTACTTGTTCTTATATTCATGTCGTAGTTTTATATTTATTCATGTTATAAATGGATATAGTAAACAATGCCGCTTGTTTTGTTGTCACTTGGTTGAGAATTAATCTTGTTTATGGTAATTGTAGAAGCGCATCATAACAGAAAATTACCTACCTCTCTAGGTACTCTGTTCTAATTTCGATTAGTAAAACATTTATGTCCAAATTTTAAATTTATTTTCATTTACAAATTAGCGGGAAGAAAGCATGTTCCATGTTTTAGCATTTTAGCCGAAGGCTCAAAGCGGAAAGCAACCGGGGGTCCAGGGGACGAGCGGGGTGTTCCATGTTTTCCGCACATTTCACATTATAACATTTCTTGCTAATCAGACTGATAATGGGACCAGAAAAACGGTTCTACACAAGTCAATAATCATAAGAATTATGTAGGTAGGTACTATATCTATCAATCATAAATACATATTAGAAGTATGTAGAAAGGGAGTTTCCATTGAAAGCGTTGTGTACTGGTATTACATTAGACTGAAGGCGCTCAGTGCTACTAACCAGCAATGCAGAACAGTTTTGATGGTATGGTATAACCGCGCGCCTGTAACTTTCTGCTTCAGTTTGAACATTACTTCCGAACTCCTTACCTCTAGTTCCACCGTAATGGCTTTTAACGTAACTACGTTTTTACGGAGACCTTCTTGCCGAATATCCTCATCAACAACGCAATTAAAAAATGACACATAACAACGACATATACAAGAAAGCTTGTGTTAGGTACCGTTGACTTGAGATCTCCAAAGCAAAAATTTCTTTGCTATTCAACCTATGAACCGTAAGTGTATACATAGGGAACGTAAAAACGTATTATACGTTCATCACTCTAGCCTTCAGTGGCAAGGTGGTTTGTTTTTAGTTTTTGACATGGATTCTTCTCACGTTAAGCAGGAAACGTCACATTGTTTTTGGGCCACCATAGGTTCCTTATTTTCTAGCACGTACTAATCTACTGTCACTAGTTGAAATTCGCCCCCCTAGGGCAACCTCTTTTTGTTAGAAAACGTGTTCAAATGGAATTACTCGCTTGCCTAGTCACACAATTTTCGGAATAACCCGACAGAGTATAGATGTTGGTAGGATAACCCCAGTCCCTTTTTGACCTGAAAATTCACTTAGGTAATACCTATTTCATTAAAATGTGCTAAAAATCGATTTAAAAAAATTAAATTCAAAATTCTGTCTGTTCAGCAGAAATAGTTTAGAAATAGTTTTTTTGCCATAAACTCTTATACATAACAATTTACGTGCATGCAATGCGCTTTAATTACAAATGATTTAAAATAAATATGTATATAATGAGTGATATTACGAAAATTTTACGGTCATGCTGATGAGTGGAAGTTTTATAGCCTTTTCCCGGTCAACATTATCCTAGTATGGGATCACTCATATAAATGACTGTGCAAAGCAGGGATGTTAGGTAGGTGTTTCAAATAGGTAACTTGGTTTGATTATAACGAAAATTTGTTAAGCGACAGCCATTCTATGTCGAATCGTTTCGAGTAGTAATATAATTCAGCAATTGAGCGGCAGATGAAATTGCCAAAAACAATTAAGTCGACATGAGCCCAATGTCGATTCAGAACCCGATAACTCCACGTTTTCAACTAACTAGTTATATTTTACGTTTTTATTTAATGTCAATATTCGTTAATCAATCGATTTATTCATTTTATCCTAGGAAATGATCCCAACACAGTCGCCATCGATGTTGCGTACACTATTGAGCACGAAAATTATGACGAAGACACTTTCTTTAACGATGTGGCCCTTGTGGTGCTCGCCAAGGAGCTGAAATTCACTCAGTTCATTGGCCCAGTCTGCCTTCCCACCGCCAAGATTCCTCTCGAAAAAGAATGGATCAAAGTCCTTGGTAAGTATTGAAGGTGATATTTCATATAAATAATGATGGATACTTTGATATAGGTAGGTATTCATTGGGTTACGTAATAAGAAAAAAATATGTGTCCGGAAGGATACCTACCTACGTATGGTAACCTATGTAACCAGAGATATGTAGAAAAGTAATTGTACATAACATGGTATGTAATAACATAGGTAGACAAATCTCGTAGATATTCATATTACAAAAAAAAAAAAAAAAAAAAAAAAAAACCAAAGACTGCGCTTTACGCAAACGTCATAGTAACTCGACAGACTCGTTGATAGGTTCATTCCATAGAACCTAAAATCAACAACAACATGGAACAATTTGTTTCTATGTTCTGTGGTTCAATATAAAATGAGACATTATTAAATTATGTAAAGAAAAAAAAACCGCGCAGATATTTTGAACTTTTATTCTTAAGAGCAAAAATATAACGAAAAGAAGACCCAGCTCATCTGACTTCCTCGTAATCCCTTCTCCAGCGCGTTTACCGCATATCAGGGCTTTAGGATGTACATGGGAGGAGTTAGCTTCATTGCTCTAACATCTGATCTGACTTCCTCGCGGTCACTTACACTGGATCCAAAGAGGCTTTGTACCAAATTTCAAGTGTCTAGGATGTACATGAAAGAAGTTAGCTTCATTGCTCACATATCTGATCTGATTTCTCAGCCATCACTTCCAGCATCCCCATACAGGCTGTGTACCAAATTTCAGGGCTCTAGGATACACAGGTATTGAGATTTTTTTTGTCGTTCACACAGCTGATCGGACTTTTTCCTTATTACTTCCACTGGTCCTCAAGAGGCTGTGTACCAGATTTCAGGGCTCTATGATGTACAGGAGAGAAGTTGGCTTCATTGCTCACACATCTGCACTACGTACATGAGATCACTTAAGCAGGTACTCAAGAGGGAGTGCACGAAATTTCAGGGCTCTAGGAGGGGACATAGGAGAAGTTAGCTTCATTGTTCACACAGCTGATCTACTTCCTTGTGATCACTTACACAGGTCCCCAAGAGGCTGTGTACCGAACTTCAGGGCTATAGAATGAACAGGAGAGAAGTTAGCTTCATTGCTCACAAATCTGATCTGACTTCCTCGCAATCAATTCTAGTGCTCCCCAAGAGGCTGTGTACAGAATTTCAGGGCTATAGGATGAACAGGAGAGAAGTTAGCTTTATCGCTCACACATCTGATCTGACTTCCTCGCAATCACTTCCACTGGTCCCCAAGAGGCTGTGAATTCAGGACACTAGGATGTACGTGGGAGAAGTGAGCTTCATTGCTCACGAATTTGATCTGACTCCCTAGTGAAATACACTGGTCCCCAAGAGGCTGTGTACAAAATTTCAGGGCTTTAGGATGTACTGGAGAGAAATTAGCTTTATCGTTAACATATCTGATCTGGCTTCCTCACAATCACTTCCACTAGTCTCCAAGATGATGTGGACGAGATTTAATGGCTTATAAGATGAACAGGTCCTTCTAGTCACTTTCAGATTTCTGGGCTTCGGTAGTCTGTCAAACTTTGGTCTGATGAGAAATAATAATTAGTCACAGATTTCGCAATGCTCAATTTGTGACGGATTTGCAATATGCAATTTTTCCTGTCACTTCATAGAGGTTGCACCCCGTTAATTTTCCCTGAATTCAGCGTCAAAGATTTTTACCAACGCCATTCGTCATAATTTTTTACGTAGATTTCAGGAAAAATACGCGCGCGCCACTTGCGCCAATGTGGCGCAAAATACATCAACTTCATTTTTTAAATAGGAACTTCCATTTTTTATTACAGATTCGAATTTAATTAATAAACAAAACAGAAACCAAAGAATAAATTTAAATATTGAAAAATTTACTCGTGTTGTGTATTTTTGAATTTGAAGTTCAACCTGTCTGTTTAACCACATATCCTTGATATTAGTAAAATTTTTAAAATTGTAAGCATACCGAAGAATTTTCATGGTTCGTACCAGTCTAGTACGTTATCATGAATTTAATTCACTCAAAAAATTTTTATTCTTTAATTTGACTTACCTATTCTTATATCAATTAATTTAATTCGTCACGATTCTTAGGTAAAACGAAAACTAGAAACCTCAAAAAGAGGGGAACCCTAGTCTGTACTTGAATTTCAAATAGTCTTTCAGGTCAGTATCAGTATCAACATGGTTGCCGGCGAATTTCATTGCAGTAATTGCAGTTGTGAATAGCAATTAACTGTTGATAAATATGTTGTCCACTTCTCCACTTACACAAGCATAAAATGTTACTAACGCAATACTAAGATTATTTCATGCATAAATCGTTTGATTTCCCTCATATTTTCAAAGTTTCGCGGATATCAGCGTTGGCTTATGCGTACGCAATGGAAGGTACCAATGAGTGGCAAAGATGTGATTTATATTTCCAGGGAACCCCATCTATTCAATGACGTCATTTAAGTTTTTATAAATTGTTTGTTATATTTGAAATTTCGTATACAAAAAGAAAAAAAACGTAAAGTAGGAGAATGAGGTCACAATCATCATGATGGAGTTTATTCAAATTTAATTTGAAAATTGAAAACAAGTTAAATCAATTCTTCCCGGTGAAACCATTGAGCTACATGTCGAATGCGTGTCGCCACTTCGGAATCGAAATGTAAGTTTACTTACTGTATTTGAGATTTGTTGAGTTTAAATTTACATTGATTCGGATCAACCGATCAATGAAAAAAGCTGGATAGTGAAAAACTTTGCCTACTTTCAGGTACCAACGATATAATATCGTTATTGTTTGTTAGTGATGATAACCTAACCGTCGAAGTCTACTAGTGTAATTATTTATTTCATGGAAATGTACGTTTTTCTTCAACATCCGTTTTCGTCAATGAAAATGCTTTCAATTACTTCGTCGCGAATGATTCAACCAATCAAACTATAGTTTATGACAATTATTGTTATGTTTGTTACAGGTTGGGGTCGTATTAAGCACCAAGGGTCCACATCTGACGTTCTTATGAAGGTAAACCTCAAGGTGCTCCCTCTCAAATCCTGTTCAACATCCTACATCAGGCCCATTGATACCAAGAAGCCAACTCAGATCTGCACATACAGGAACAAAAAAGACTCTTGCCAGGTAAATACGTACAGTCTCATTGAGTGTAAGTCAGTAATTTTATTCAGTAGATATCTCGGTTGAATTCGAACTCATGCCTTTCCACTAACTTTATTCACTCGGCTATCGAGGCCAATTTAACCCTCTTGAGGGAACATCTATGTTATACAACATGTTGTGACAGTTCCCGTCTCAACCAGGAGAATCTGCTTCGTTGGGTTGAACGTGCTGTTCCTGAGTTTCTGAAGTGGTGGTTGGGGGACACCTAATAGTCCCTGCACACTAAGCGACAGGAACAGGACGAGAAACAGCCACGGGTCGTATTTACACACCTAATTTACGGCACAGGGTGAAAGTCACGAACGCTCTCGGGACGAAAAACGCAGTGTCCTAGCACCGGACGTTTCCTGTCCTGTTCCTGTCCCTGTATTGCCTAATGTACGGAGGAGCATATCCTGCGTCTCACCCTTGGCGTTTTAAAATAAATTACGCGCCCTGCGACTATTTCCCGTCCTGTTCCTGCCTAGTTTGCGGGGACTCTAACTGAGACATCCGAGTAAGGATATCCCTGATAGCTACGCACAATGAAATATGAAGGGTAAACGGGACTGTCGCACTCCTTTCCATGTTAATTGAGAAAGAATTTGACGACTGAAATTCGTTTCCATGTATAGTGTTAAGGTTCTGCCAGTGGCAGCACGAAGAAAAGAAATCGTTACAGAAGATTGACAAGGTTCCCAAAAAACTGAGTATTTAAACTCTCGAAATGACTGAAGCCATATAAATATTTTGAGGTGACAATGCATGATGAAAAAATGGATTAGGTAAAGGTGGTGCACAAAATAGCTGCCTCAAACTCATTTCTGTTCTCCACATAGCTAGAATGATACAACTTAAGCTCATACTATCGTTTCAAATTTTCAATTATCAGATTGGCATTTTAATAATTTCGAGAATTTCAAATTTTACTGCAATTTACAGGCTAGGCCAAATGGATCAAGAGTTTCGCCCCACATCGCCAAACTTGGTATCAAATAATGGTAGAGAAGTTTGACTAGATAAAATCTTAATAGTCATAATGTGCAGTGTGCAGCTATTAGTAGTTATTACAAGACTTCAAAAAAAAAGGCCTTTCTGCCCTTAAATTGGGTTTTTATTAATCTCCAACGTTTCTCCTCAGGAACTGGGGTAGTTATTTCCCTTGGTTCTTCAATGTTGAGATATCCTACTGCATCTAGATGGCTCAAAAAGATACATACGTTTAACTTCGCGATATGATGCGAGATAGACACACTCTCTAGTTTGAGATAGGAACTGTCACACTCCTTCCTTTAAAATATGCTAATATGAATAATAGTTACCTCTGTTAAGTGAAAACAGAAAGTAGTATCTTGGCCAAAACCAGTCCTACCCATCATGTTAAATCCCTGAACCTACTTCACAAAAGATTGACAATGGACCAGAAGTCCACACTTCCTTTAGAATCGCCACCCATAATTCACATATATAGAGTGTATACAGTTTTACTTGCAGATTGTTGAATATGAAACTACTGCGGAAAAGAATCTCTGAAATATTTTGTTGTAGGGAGACTCTGGTGGTCCATTGATATGGTTGGACCCTGAGACCAACAGATACACCCAAGTGGCCTTAGTCTCCTACGGAAAAGCTTGTGCCTCCAGAGCACCTGCAGTCAACACTGACGTTGCTCACTTCATTCCTTGGATCCAGGCTCAGATCTCTGGTAAGTTTAAATTATTCCTTTGTAAGTCTCGCGTTCTTGCATTACGATGACCAATCCTAATATAACAGCAAATAGCCGTCAATTCCTAATTTGATTCATGATTTTTTTTTTCAGCCACTGGCCTTCCTGGTCAGACATGCAGCAAGGTTTAGAGGACACAAAATTCACCCACTGCAATATGTTGACTTGTATAATTGTATTAAATTATATGAAATGGTATCAATAAATGCATTTAGATTTTGTTCCTTGATGTTCTTTTTTCGACTTAAGCTTGAACTGTTGCCATTCAATGAATCCCGTCATGTTGTGGTATCTGGTGAAATGAACTTGTGGATGCACAATCTAAAGAGGGGTCTCATATGGAAATATCGTACAGCACCACTACAGAACTGGATTCAGAGCTCTGTGTAGTGCAGAGTTCAGAAAGAGCATCAGCTGGAGGACGTGGTTAAGAGCTGGGCTTTGCTAAGCGAGTCTCAGCAGTGAGCTCCAAATGATGTCTTAAGAGAACAGTTTGTAGCCAGTTTCAGGGCAATAAAAGGACATGGTTACCTGACTCCTCATCTCAGGAGAATAAGAGTGTTAAAGACGGATTATGAAATAAATCCTAGAGTTAAACGTGTGTGAATATGTACGTCTGTACATACGTATATATACGTGTGTATGTGTGTGAGTCCCTACCCAAGTCAAAGTCATATGTCCTCGTCGTGCAACCCGGGCACCCTATGGGTGAACAGAGGGTGGCAAAATTACCCACTGGTGATAAGGGGGGAGGCTTGTGTCAAGGGGCCTCCCGATCCTACTTTTCTCGTCTCCCTTTAATAGACTACAACTTACAAGAACCTCACAACCCCCGCCTGCCCATTGGCACGTGGGGTCCTAGGGGAGGCGCTTGGGGCTGCCCCAGGCAGGGGCGTCAGCCATCCTCTCCCTCTTCTTCTTCCTCATCATCCTATCCCTCCTCCTTGTCCACTGCTCCAGTGAATACTCACCAGTGTGCCCATTGTGAGAGATCCTTCAGTTCCAAGCGTGGCCTCAGTGCCCACTTCTGGCAGAAGCATGAAGTATAGGCCAATGCAGCAATTGATATAGAGTGAGAGCAGCCCAGGTACGCTTCTGAGGGTATAGGGAAAATGGCAGCAGAGGAGGCAGGGGCTGTGCATAATGGGGTACATAATATTAGTTTTTTTGTAAGCTCATTTTCCCATGCACACACTTTCTGCCATCCAATCTCTTTGCATGAGGTCCCACTATAAGCAGCTTGTCCAGGATGCGATCCTGGCAAATAGCCGTGTGGTCTCTCCTGCATCTCCGACAGGAGTGGGACAGCAGCTCGCCATTCAGCAATCCTCCCACGAGACCTCTGGTCTTCTTGATGATCTGAAGACCCAAGTATTGAGGCTCGAGGAGCAGGTAGGCTGTATTGAAGGTTATGAGAGTGCCTACCTGCAGGAACTGGCGAGGCGGCCTGTTGATGGGCCTGGTGGCTTGGATGACAAGGTCACGGCTTATGTTCAGAGGATCTTCCCACGGGTTGAGAAAGCTACCGTGGCGAGGCACCAGGGATGGAATTCTCCTGCTTCGGTGACCCGTGGAGGTCGCAGAACAGCTAACCAAGCAAGAGGGTCCAGAGGTTGTGGAGGAAGCATCGGGCTTGAGTAGCTGCGGAGGTAATGGAGGGAGCTGGGGATGGACAACTTTTGCTCCCTCTCCAGAAATTTGTGGAATTATGGGAGCCACTCTTGAGTGCTCCCAGCCACAACCCTGGCGAGCTGGTGGTACCCCCAGCTCCCACCAGGGATTCCTTATGCAGCATTATGTGCACGCCAGTGCTTTATGACGAGGCACTTAAGTGTCGTATCGAAAATACCACATCTGTTGGACCGGATGGTATTTCTACCCGATGCTGAAATAAAGCCCCAAAGAATGTCAAGCTATTCATTCTCAACCGGTTTCTTCTATTGGGAAGGACCCCAAAGCGTTTGTTGAATATTGGCGGTGCTGGCTAATTACAAGATTAGGCGCCAGTGGCGTATAGGTCGCTTCATGTACCTTCTATTTGTATTAATAAACCAGCCAGTAAAGTGCACTACACGAGATCGTTTTCTCTCCCGTTCCCTCAAATTTATTTCAATATTGTTACAATAAAATTGTCCTGAATAGCACTCTACACATTTCCACAAACCACAAAGCATAGGAACTAAATTGAAAGTTTTTCGGTGTTTTCCCAAATTGATGTTGCAAATATCCATAAATGAACATCAATACAAGGTTCAGCACGAAAAAATACTCCAAAATTATGTATTACATGTGGCAATTAAGTTTCTTTAAAAACTCAGTACCTACCTATTTCAAAATTTTTGCACTTTTATAGCGCAATCGCGCCCGTTTGCGAGCACTTAAAAAATCGAGTGATGGATTATTTCTTCATGAAATTTTACAATGAATTCAAATCTGCAATAAAAAATGGGGTTTCCCACTTGAAAAAACAAAATTGGTGTGCGTTGCGCATGATTGTGCACGTGCGCAATGGTCATATTTCAAGTCCATGGCAAAAAATATGCAGATAAAAAAAAAAAAAAATTACCCCAAAAAAAATTACGGTTTGAGAGGGGGGATAATTCTCCTTAGGATGAGTGCTTAGAAAAGTGGCGAACGATTTTCCTGCTATGAAAACTACGGGAGTTACACTTCTCTAATAACGCATTTGTTGTACGTGAAAATCAATAGAAATAGTAAAAAGCTGCAAAGTATTACACAAAGGTTTATTATTTATGTATTATATGGCCCTTTAATTAAACGAAGTATATTATTCATTATCTAAATATGTCTAGATAATATTAATAATAATAATAATAATAATAATAATAATAATAATAATAATAAAATAATAATAATAATAATAATCTAAATATGCTTAGCTCAAACTGAAGAGTGGTGTGACAAGTGGAAAGTTCAAATAAATCCAACTAAATCATCCCTTGTCACATTCACGCTCAGAAAAGGTTCTCTGGCAGCGCTCCAACTAAATGGACGCATGATCCCTCAAGCCACTCAGGTAAAATATTTAGGACTGATTCTGGACAGGAGACTCACATGGAAACAGCATGTCAACCGCACTACAACAGAGATAAAACGCAGACTCCATATGTTGTGGCCCATGCTGAACCGGAGATCCAAACTGAGTTTGAACAACAAGCGATTAGTATACCTAACACTCATCAAACCAGTTTGGATGTATGGATGTGAGGTTTGGGGATCAGCCTGTTTGACTACACTGAACAAAATACAAGTCCTCCAAAACAAAATTCTAAGAATAATGACAAATGCTCCATATTTCGTAAGAAACGATGTTCTCCATTCCGACCTCCAATTAGAAACCGTACAAGAAACAATCCGAAAATTATATACCACCCTCCAAAACAAAACTGACGGACACGCCAACCCAGAGGTACAGGCCATATCAAGACCAACGTCATACCGGAAGAGACTAAAAAGAAAATGCTTAAGGGACAACCTTTCGTTGGAGTAGAAGCGCACTGGGACCAACTGGCCTCGAGGCTGCCTTCCCTAATGAACCACCCCCTCCTCTCACCACCACTATAAGTCCCTAGGACCGATGTGGGAATATAAATAAATAAATAAATATGTCTGCAGTGACATTGACGCCTACCGAGGAGAAATTAAATAAAAAAACACCTACATTTTACTAGTATTTTGAACTTTACACAAGCTGAACCACCAAATGAAAATTAATTATATAAAATAAATCACATACCTACGCTTTGCAGCTCCATTTATAGGTGAAAAAAAGTTATAATCATCTGAATTCCTTTGGAATTATATCAGCTGAGACACGATCGTCATAGTTTATTAGGTAATTTTAACTATGTTTCACCTGTTACGACACATCCCATGTTGATTTTTTCCCTGTTAAAGTTCTGGCACTTAGGGAGGAGAGCAAACCTATGAAGTTACAGCTACCTGGGTGGTTTCTTTCGATTCTTTGGGATGATATGTATGAATTATTATTAAGCCCCGTACATAGTAAACCTGTATTAGATAGCCCTTCACCGCATAACACTGGAAAAAAAAAAAAAAAAAAAAATCGACATTACATGCAGATACATCGGTACATAGATATGCCTTATTTTTCCTCCTGAGAAATATGTGTTTTGTGTCTCATGTTAAAAACGTCAATTAAATTAGCTAAGTCAGCTAATCAGAAAAGACCCAGCCAATTCAATCGTCTCTTACTGTCCCAGAGAGTCACCAAATCTAATTTCAACTTCCTAGGAAGAACAGGAGAAAATGTAGCTTACTCAGCTGAATAGGAATGAACCAGTCATTTCAATCGTCCCTTAATGTCCCAGGGAGTCTCCCTATCAAATCTTAACTTCCTAGGGATAACAGGATAGAATTTTGCTCACTCAACTGATTGGAAAAGAGCCGATAATTGCAATAGTTTCTTAGTGTCCCCGGGAGTCTTCCTATCAAATCTCAACTTCCTAGGATGAACAGGAGAGATTTTATCTCACTCAGCTGATTATAAAAGACCCAATACTTGCAGTAGTGTAGTACCTACTGCTTACAAGTATCTACTACTCAATAGTATACCTACCATGTATCTAGTGCCTTCTTTTCACGTTATTAGTTCATTGTGGTTACTTAGGAATATTAGTTTATAATATAGCGTAATAAATCAGCTTTCCTTTACACTACAATGGTTTAGGGATCATGAGATGTTGTGATAAAATGAGATTTTCCTGCTATGAAAACTAAGAGAGTGACACTTTGCTAGTTACGCATTGGTTGTACGTAAACATCAATGAAAATAGAAAAATCTATATATGAGGGAAAATATGCCTTATGCGCGCAAGCAACATAGCATTGATGAGTGTAAAGCGATCGGACTGGCTGGATTTTAGGAACAACTGGATCCCAAGTGGAGTTCATGTAGGAAAGGGCGGATTTTTTTCATCAAGTTTAAGGCCTCTTATGGCCCGGACGGCGGACGGACATGGCAGTTTTGGAATCTATGCACCTTGAAACGTAAAGTGACAAAGTTTGAGAGAAAATAATTTTTTTTTTTTCCTAAACGATTACAACTGCGAAAAATCGTTTAATTTATATTTTTAGCTGAATGTTGCTCAAATAAATTTCATAAACTATAGAATATAACATTCAAAAACGTATGTGCAAATTTATGCTCAATAATATACTTAAATTTCATTATGCTAAAAATCGATAAATACTGCAAATAAAAGCTAAAAATCCAAAATCTATTTTTGAATAGTAGATTATTATTCAGAATACGTTTTTTGCCATAAAATTAATAGTTAACAATTTCTTTGCACTCTAAAAGCTCAAATTTCAAACCAATTCAACAGTACCTATACAATAAGATAATTTACGGAAATTCGCTCATACGATCATGCTGCATGGCTGGATCTTTTGTAGATATGAATTCAAGTTTAACATAAAAGGAGAGGAAATATCATAGTTTACATCGTTGATACTTACTTTATTGTAATGAACAAGAGCGTAACTATGCAGTCACTTGTGCCATCAGACGGTTAGGACTAGAAAGTTCAAAACTGAATTTGACGCGGGTTCCAAAAAAATACGTAGAATATCGAGAGCATTGAAGCAGCGAAGAACAAAGACGACAAGTAGACGCCCACAGTGATTAGCCGGATCATTTTCTTCACGAAGGGTGACTTCTTGTTTTCCGTTTGCCCGGATTCCCCGCCGTCTGATGATGGGCTGGCAGGTGTGTTGCTGACTCCGGCCATCCTTTTCTTGGCAGTGGGATGATGTTTTTGATGCGGCGAGATCTTACCGTGGGTTCTCACCTACTGGAGAGATTGTGCAGCTTTGGTGGGCCTGCTTATTGGATTCCCGCTTTACAAAGGCTTCTTCTCTCAAATCCCAGTTCCGACTTTTAGGCGGTTAAATAACACTGGGGCTTCGCAACTTTTGTGAAACAATATTGTAGCAGATTCTATCAAAATAATTTTTTACCGCAGGAAATTTCAACGTACATCTAGATATTCTACCGTTGGACATTCTATGTTGCAGATTTTCAGTTAATAACTTCATTATCTACTTAAAAACCTATGCCAACTTGGGTTTACATCATGAGAATATAAATTAAATTATAATCTTCAAATATAAAAAATAAATAAATTATTATAGGTTACATGGACATACTAGTTGGTCTGCGGACCAGGTTTCTCACGAAGTTTGAAAAATTGGTTGTCTAGTATAATGTATTCGACTTCGCTTTTTATTCATATAATATACTAGCTGACCCGGCGGACGCCTGACGTATTATCCGTACAGTCATGGTTACAAATAACAATAATTTATTCATTAGAATTTATTATTTAATTGAAGCGAAGAAAATATTGAATATAAATAATGAAGTAAGACGTATAAAGGGCGAATACGGGTACTTTAATTAGTTTCTGTTGATGTATGGCCCAACTTCTTGGAGGCGTTGGAAGATACGACGGACATTGTAAGTGATGGTTCATGGAAAGATACCATCATTTTTTCGTTTCTCGATGTTCACGAGAGGCTCCCTATCAAATTTCAAATTCTTAGGTTGAATAGGAGAGAATTCAGCTGAGTCATCTCATTTGGTTGGAACTCGTCATTACATTCGACTCTTAATGTCCTAGAAAGGCTCAAATAGGCTATGGGGATTGATTGGAGAGAATTTACCTAGGTAAGCTGATCTGATTGGTACCCTTCATTGCATTTTACTCTTAATATCCTAGAAAGGATCCCAATCAAATTTAAAATTCTTAGGATTAATAGGAGAGAATTTAGCTGAGTCAGCTGATCTGGATGGAACTTATTATTGCATTTGACTCTTAATGTCTTAGAAAGGCTGACTAACAAATTTCACATTCCTAGGGTGAAATGGAGAGAATTTAGCTCACTCAGCTGATAAGGAAAGAGCCCGTAATTTCATTCTTTTTTCGATGTCCCAGAGAGGCTCCCTATCAAATTTCAAATCCCCAGGATGGATAGGAGAGAATTTAGCTAAATCAGCTGATCTGGTTGGGTGGGACCCGTCATTGCATTCTCCTCACATGAACAATGTTCCTAAAGAACACTGGGTTCTCGATGAAGGAGGAAGTTTAGACGATTTACCGTCGTCGCAGCCGCCGTTATGAGAATGAATTCGTCTTTTTACAAAATTAATTCGTCCTTTTACAAAATGAATTCGTCTTTTTACAAAATGATTCCGGCATCGATTTATCGTTGGTCCATTTTCGTTAAAATTTTGGAAGTACTTCGTTGTGACTGGTTGTTATAACCATCGCACACGCGCAAACCTGAAACTGGCTGTTACGGATGAAACTCCGAGACTAATAGGCCGATTTTGATGAAATGGTAAATTGTAGTTGTATGCTAAAGTAAACCGGAAGGTGAATGTCGTTGGATTGATGGTAGTATATGCGCTTGCGCAAACATGAATTGTATCCCTATTTTGCATATAAGCATGTCTACACATATAATGTCATACTGTTCTACACAGCACGCCTACCGTTCTCTTATGGCATTACATCATTTTGACTTGGGCTTTGTTCTCCAACTAATTCTATATTTCCATGTTTGAATAAATGAGGAATCTATACTGCCAACCCGACTTGGCAGACGTTTTTATCAGTCAATTGTTAACAAAAATAACTCCGTACCTAGGTATATCAATATTAACTTGAGAAATCTCGATGGGGTTCTGGCAGAATTAATGCACGATGTGTTTATATATTTTATTGAATTTAAGAAATCAAAGTCGATTTCCAGTCGAAGTCAAAGTCAAAGCTAGCTTGTTTACACCTTGTAATACGGACATGGCAAATATGAAAACTTAACTTTCAGAAATTATAGTGAGAATTTTTTTGACTCATCAAATAGATTAGGTGTATATTTAATTATTGAATGTCGTATGCTCCCAACCTTTCTGGAGGAAAGACCTCATTCTTTAAGCTGTGACTAGTGTTCAATAGTTAATTTGAAAGTATGTAAGTGCCTATTCTTGAAATGCGGTTCCATCCCAACTAACGGTAATACAATTTACAAGCTATGATACGAGACAACTTTGACAGAAGACCTTGTACCCGGTCACCCCAAACACAAGTCGTAGAATCAAGTGGTAATATGACGTCATGCTTGACACAATGCATAATGGAAGTGGATTTAGGCGAAAGTTCGAGAAGTGGAAAGTGGCAGGTTTATAGAGGATGGAAGGACAGGGAAAGAGGAAAACTAGGTCGTGGGGAAACTTGGGTGCTTCAGTGCCGGGAGGCTTGAAAGGGAGAAGTTACAGTTGGAGTCACATAACTAAGCCACCTCAGAGGTCATCCACTAAAGCTAAGGTTACGTAACGAAGCTACATATAGCAGACGTAATGAAATTTGTCGATAAAGACATCAGAGGGCAACATAATTCAGACCGAGGTACATTTAGGAATATCATGATATTCAGTTAGTGGATTATGTGATTGATCAGTGATTAATTTTATACTTACTTATTACTTGACCTACTGAGTTATTATTGACTTATTGTTTACCAGTACGTTGCACGTTAATGGGGCTACGTTAATGGGTTCGCTAATGGGGGCATGTTGCGAAAGGGGACGTAACCGGAGTTCTAATTAAGAAATGAGATATTATGCGTAGGTATTATATTCCACCAAAGAAGAAGACTTCACGAGAGGAGCAGTTGAGAAAGAAGGGGGAGAACGAGCGAGATGGTACCAGCGCGTAAGAAAATACCCGCTAAGCTGAGGAGGAGAAGCAAAATGGTTGAAGAAAAAAGAAAAAGGAAAAGTTAAATTAGTTGATAAGGCGACGGAAAAAGAAAAAAGGAAGTAATTGAGAGAGCATTCGGAGACATGCAAATAACACATAAAAGTTGTAAATGAGAATTCGAGAGTAGGAAAAAAAAAAAAAAAAAAACCGCTGCAAATTATAACTTACACAGAGGTTTATTATTTCTGTATTAGATGGCACATCTACGCAGAATGTTGCATTATCGAAATATAACTTGACGATGTCACCTACCCAAGGAAAATAAATGAATTAACTAAAAATAGACTCAGAAAAAAAGCATTTAAAGTTACTAGGAAGAAAGAATAGAAAAAATGTGTTGTCTCCGCTGGGCTACGAACCACTGTACAGTAAATTATCATTATCCGACGCACATCTGGGCTCTTATACTCTCTTTATTGGTCATTATTGCTCTTTAGGACGTCCCTCTGAAGCTATGTCACATAGGCAAGGCTTCGTTACCAAGGGGACGCCTATTGGAATTGATCCGGGTGGGGAGGGGGGGGGGGGGGGAATGTATGATGAAAAAAATAGCCGCATAAAAATCCGTTTCAGACCATTCTGAGACAGAATCTTGGGGAAAAAACCATAAGTGTGTGTGTGTGTGTGTGTGTGTGTGTGTGTGTGTGTGTGTGTGTGACAAATTTCGTCGACGCAACAAAATTAATTGTATTAGGTAATTGTTCAAGGCCACAATTTTCGACTGATTTTCGAGATTCTTTCTTTGTTCATTCCCAAATTTTAGTCTTGTTGTGCAAAAATAATAATAATAATAAAATAAAAATAATAATAACAAAAAAATAAATAAATAAATAAATAAATAAAAATAAACAAATAAAATTAAAAAAACCCGGAAATTTTGAATTCCATGATGGAAGAGGAAAAGTGGAGGGGGAAACTATCGTTGACAACCCCAAAACCATTAGGTACTGTTGCCTACCTTGTAAGTTTTCGAGATCTCGATTTTTCAAAATTTCAGCCCTTAAATGCTACCCTTTAGGATTCATCGAAGTTGATGCCGAGCTTCTAGGACTAGTAAATATGCCAAATGTGATTTATGACCAATTTCATAAAATTTGATCTTGTAGTTTGGAAGAAAAGCTTTAGACGGAGTACGGTGGACGGAAATATTTATTTATTTATTTTTTTTTGTTTTCTTGTTCTCGTTTGATTTTTGGATTCTTCGCATCTTGAAACGTAAATCAACGAATTTCGAGAGAGGTTAAACTTTTTTTTTCTCCTTAGTCAATTACTAAGGTTTGTCATTGAAAATAATAAACCGAAATGAATGTATATCTATGCTGTGTGTGCCCAGTGTAGACTCCGAAACGGCTGGACTGATTTTGAAGCGGTTTTCCCAAAATTATCAGCGAGTTCTTGGCACGGAGACGGGCTATATTCAAATCCCCAAAACCTCCTGTAATATCGTAAACCGGGAAAAACCTATCAACGTCGCCTGGGTTTAACCTCTTTAACTATGGAATTAATTTGCGGTGGTAAAACTTACTTCATCCAATGTTCGCAAATGTCAGTAAATTTTCAGTTCGCAAGTTCAGCAAATTTGCTGAAGAGAATTTTACGCCACGAATCCAACAAGACCTAAATTATTTCTATCCTTTAAGCCAAACACATTTTTTTAGAGTAAGGACCTGCCGTAGGATGCATCCGTATACTGCATGGTCAAATTATCCAGCGAGACTGGTACATCATTGCCGCACCAGTAGGACATAATTTGAAGTGAAGCAAATCCAAATGGTTCCAAATTTGGTTATTGTCATCTCAAAGCTTCGTTCTATTGATTTTCAAAATATAATCTGAGGGAAAAAATTGTTTCCAAACTGGTAGCGTCATTCAAGATTGTTTAGAGTTATAATAGTTCCTTCATTTTCTTATCACTGAAAAATGCCAAGAGCACCTACTTACTGTTGAAGTTGTGTGGAAAGTTACGTTTTCCTTATCATAGTTTAAGGGAAAACACTTCTATTGACTCATGACGGCCTTAATCAACGGTAACAAGAGGGCACTTGCTTGGTAAAAAAATAAAATAAAAATCACTTTCGAAGTGGCCTGAATATTTCCTCTGTATTTAATTCCTGTACAATACTTACTGTCGATTTTTAGGCGAGTTTCGACTAAAAGTTATCACTATTTATGTTAAAGTATTTAGGTAGGTATCGTGAAATAAAATCAACCCTATGTACAGGAACTGTGAGAGGTCTCATACCCCATTTCTGTGTAAATTTTGAATCTGAATAAAATGAACAAACTTCTTTAGTTCATATTGTTCGAGCCTTCGACAAGTTTAAAGTAATTTCTTTCAGTTTTAAGTATAAATAACTAATCACGTGAACCATAAGAATAGCCTTTTCATGGGAAGAGAGATACAACTACTTTTTATTTTAACTTTTTTGAAATGCAATTTTTAGTGAAAAAATGGATGATTAACCAATAAACTCGCGACCATCCACCGACTAACATTCTCTGTTGAGAGAGAGTGGGAAATTTCTGTGTAATTCACGTCTGCGTGTGCGTACATGTTTCATATGATTTTACGACTATGAAACTGAATGAAGACCCTTTTGAAGACTACCCGCTCAATTCCTGAATTTTTAATTGAAATTGTCCAAAGATTTTCATTTTAAATGAAAATTATAACGAATTTCATTTAACAAATTTTAAATTGTGCTCAATCATAGCAGCCATAGTACTTCGATTGAGTAAACGTATGGTCTAGGTACGGTCTAGCAATCGACTAATTGCTTTCAAATTCGAAAATCAAAAGAAATTCGGTTATTGAAGCAACATTTTCTACCGTCTTTTCAAATGCAGAGCTTTCCTGCATGTGGAAGTGAGGTGGAAAAACAAGTTGTAACAGTTCAGGACCCATTTATTATAGAATTCGTTCTTAAGAACGGTTATTTGGAACGTTCGAAAGAACGCTCATCAAATTCCAGCTTCTACTAATACCCAGCTTTCCCACCTTAAGACTTGTTCTAATTGAACGAATAGCAAGTTTATTGTTTTACCCTGATTTCTATTACCCCATATTGCTATCCTTACCTATACTCACCCCTGCGCTACCTTTTTACTACTAATTTAAACATTTTAATGTTTAATTTTAATTAGAAAATGTCATTTTTAGACATTTTCTGATGCTGTCACACATTTACAGAGGAGATATTACGAGCTATTTGGTATACGGTATGGCAAGCAATAATATGAATTAAGCTCATTCCTCTCAAATTACTGTACAATGGATTCCTGGGCACATACACGTATAATTAAGTTGAAGGTTGGTCAATAATTCAAAACACTTTGCGTATTGGGCATAGACATGTCAACACGAGCTGTCACTTAACTAAGACGACGTTTCGCTATATTTGTACAGCATCTTAAGGGCTACAGTACGAAGAGGGTAACAAGTGACCTATGTTATATCAGGTTTGCTATCTTTATAGTCTGAATGCCAGACTGTACCACTTGTTATCCTCTGTTGTACTGTAGCCCTGAAGATGCTGTACAAATATAGCGAAAGGTTGGCGTAGAAGAGTTTTTGAATTATTGACCAGCCTTCGCTAACCCTCAACTTAGTTATTATACAAGCGGTCGAGAAAACCAACATAACATAAACATATAGAGAAACGAGAAAGCCGACGCACCTGTAAGACTTGGTGTCAATAATGCATGACAGCTTTTATAACCTACTTATCTCATTTCAAGATACTCTTCGTGTTATCAACTCTATGATGACCAAGGAGTGGCAGAGCTCGTACAAAGACCAATCATCCTTTAAAGGAATGTATCATTGTCAAACCTTCAGGTTCTTCAATTACGACTTTTCGTTAAGATATCGCTAAGTTGACACGTTTGCGTATTGAGCATGGACATGTCAACACGAGCTGTCACTTAAACAAACTTACTGAATAACGAAATTGTGAAGTTCGGAGAGACGACCAAGTTCGCGTTGATTTTCCAACACCTTGGTCGTCTGATCTCTCTCAAATTCGGAGAATAGTTGGGAGAGGACAATTTGAATATTTCATATCAATTTCAACCCAATCGTATCAATCCTCCCAAGCTCCTACGCGAATTTGAAATCCTTGTAACAAGCTTAATTTCCAAAGTTTTCGTCCGATTTTGATGAAGTTCTAAGGGAATGTGCGCATTCTAGATGGTGTCCTATCACTTGCATCGTTTCCAAATAAATATTTCACTCAGCGCATGCGCAAACGTACATTCCATCAAGTATTCTCACGCCCTTGTCGTCTGAAACCATACTCCATCTTAATTTACCATTCCCCTCAACTATGAGAACCAGCTATGGAATCATAATAGTAAATAATTTAAAACATTTCAATGATCTATACATTCATATTACGGATACGAAGAAGCTGTGATACACACCCAATACGGCAGACGTTTTCGCACTGTCACCACTATAATTAAGAAAGACACCAGTATGAATACACCAGGGTTACCGGGGGTTTGGGGACCTACCAAACGCTCTTAAGAAGGCCATAAACCAAGAACTATGTTTTATTTTAAGATTCATGAGAAGTGCTGGAATACGCTTGTAAATATGTATATTAATTTAAAGTGAACTAATTTTGGGAACATTGAAATCATATATCAGCATTGGTTCCATGCCTCTCAATAAAGAAGCGCGAAAAAATAAAATAAAATAAATAACTAAAATAAATGAATAAAATTAAATGATAATAAATTTATCACGATATTAGATTAGTCTTTAATCTTCTCGATTAATCGAATTTTCTCCTCATACCCATGTTTGCTGGGCCATTTAATGAAATTTGTATAAAATTTCCAAGTGATGCACTAATGACCACTTGAAAATCCTTTATCTTTACAAATATAGGCATGTTTAAAAAGAAATAGGAAATGTAACCACTTCAATCCCTTTCACTGTTTCATGTTAACAGAGCCTGGTTCTCGAAAAGAGAAATAACATTATATTTTTATTTTTTTTTTTTTGTATTTTGTGGGGGTGCTGGTGCGATCATTTTTTGATTTAGCTCCTAATACGTGTGAGTTGTTAGATTGCCATACAATCTTCGACTAAATTCCTGCTATTCAGGTTTCCATCATGACCACTGTTCTAACGTCTAAGGTAAGCAGTTGATACCATACACTCTGCTGAAATAACAAATGAGGAAATGATTTCAAACAAACAAACGTTGGAAAATCGACCAATGAAAATTTATTGTACAACTGCAAATAAACTTTTAGGCCTAGACAGATAACGTACAGGTATTCGATTCAGATGAGAACATCTTCATACACATCCATCGCTTAATTCAATAAATTATTTCAAGAAATTCATTATTCAGCTCTTCCTAATAGGGTGCAGGAATGCATTTGGGTTCTCTGCTTCGTTCAGTAAAATCCAAGAGTAACAAAAAACAGTCATGGCACTGGAAGAAGAGCGAGAATATGCGTTGTAGATTTACTTTGAACCTTTAATATCAAAAAATTCATCAGGATTTGACTTCGGCCATTTTCCATTTTCGGATGCATCACCCGGCCATAGTTGAGCAAGAGTAATACAACAGCGACGTTTCATTTTTTTCTTTCAATAATTCATACAAACGTGAAGTAGGTATAGACTATAAAACCATTTTATACATAATAATTGTTTATACAATAGCTAGGCCCTTGTATCGTTTAAAAAAATACATATAGAAATCTACAGATGGAATTTTACATTAAGGAAATGAGGCGTTTTTTTTTTCTTTTAAAGAGTAATAAACGAACAAAAAATACATAATACATGATAATTTCGTACGACTCGTTCATAACACTACGGGCACAATTCCTCTTGGAAATCCATGTACCTACTAAAAAAATGAAATTACTCCAACATATTCCACATGGATTAAAATCTATTACAATATACAAAGAAGAATAACATTTACACTCTATTAACAATTTGTACAGACATTTCATTTCTTTTTTGTTTTTTCAATCGATAAAGCTTAAACTAAGATTTACAATGTAAAGTATTCGAAATACTTTGAAATATTATTTAAATCACAGTTGCCACTTTTTTTCAAGGACTTGGGAAGCTGGGTATCAATGAGGACATTTACAAAAGAAAACCCAGCAATTAATGCGATTTCGTAGGTTTATGTACATCGACCTTAATCCTATTTTTTCCAAGTATATACAATAATTATTTACACAATTTGTTTTCCTCATTTCGGAACTCGAAAAAAATTAATACAAAACAAAACAGATAAAACTGTACGAATCAATGATTTTGTTAATTGTTGAAAGTTTGAATTTGCAGTTGCTAATACTAAGTTGATATGTAATACAAGTCTAGACAGTGAATGTTTAGTTTTTCTGGTAAACTACACTTTTTTATTACGTGATTTTTTTTCGAAATGATCTTTGGCGTCATCTAGTGAGAGATCTAATAATTCATTTATACAAAAATACAACTGCCTGTATGGACTGAAAGAACAATTTTACAACTTTACAAAAGAAAAAACAAATCCCTACACAATGTCTGTGCTTCCTTCGGGGATTCGAATTCTATTGATAATAAAAATTTTAACAAAAAAAAGTTCAAAATTGATTCGTCCAAAATCCGTTTGCGTGGAGTCGAACGGACGAAAATGGACAACAGATTTTGGGATCAAACGACATTCGTCGATTTTGGAGATCCGCGGAACAAAAATCCCTTCACGAGATTTACCATTTTTTCGATTTTCAAAATGTAGAAAAAATGCTGTATACAACGCAAAACCAAACAAATAAATAAAAATTCCTATCCAGAAGTGTGAAATTACACTTATATCAGTCTCAAAGATTGAAAAACTCGGATATAATTCATGAAATGGAATATAAAAACCCTAAGCCGTAGTTAACTACATACTATAATTAATTCTGCCGATAATATTTTACCGGAAACGAATTTTGGGTTTAAGTTTGTCCATGAGCGCAAACTCCTTCCTCGATGAAGAGAGCGTGTTATGTCAACTTGGAGGGCGTAGGCCATCAAGGTGGCCAAATCGTATCACAGAATTCCTATTTTTTTTCTTTTCCCTAGTATTTCTTGAAATAACCACATCGAACTTATTTTTTTATTTAAATAATATTCTTGCGTAAATTGACGTGAAGCATCAGACTTATTTGTAATACTCAGGAAAGAAAAACAAAGCAAACGAGTGAAATTCGGAATACGCGGCCTTCTTTAAAATGAACAGTTATCAGTGGTGGTGCCAGTATTTTAAGCAGATTTTTCGGTTACTAGTTCATCGAACACAAGTGTACCAAATGGCATCGGACTACATTATAACGAATATTCTACTACTCTAGAAGAAGCACAATATTTCTTTCAATGACTACCTACTGTATACCCGAAGTTTCATCGATATGAACGAACCACGTTTGGAAAATGCATGTTTGAATGGATTTAAGTATATTTCAAAGTGTAATGCGAGGAACAAAATCTTCATTGAACTGGATAGGTACCCTTTAAATTTGATTATCGACGATTTTTAATTTATGCGTTTGATTTCTACCGGGGATATGTAACGAATCGGAATGTTTTGACCTTGTTAAACTTTTCAACAGTACTTGGTGAATTACCGTCGGAAATATTATTCATTCCGTAATTTGATTATGTAACAGATATGTTGAATGGATGGGGGGATATCAGAAGAAATAATTTCGATTACTGGATTCAAACAACCAATTAATATTCTCCGCTTCTCAAAAAAGTTGAGAAAAAAAAAAAAAAAAAAGAATTGAAGGTATTTTCAACATATTATACAGAAGGGAAAGTTTGTTAATACGTTTAAGTTAATTATTCAATTTTTTCTTAAGTAACCAATATATTGTATATGATTTTTATAATCTGAAAATGGTACATAAAGGTTATACATGCATTTTGATGTAAAAATATCAATATAACAAATCCAAAAAATCCGCGTTGAATTCGATTTCAGCTGATGTAAATCAGTCTTAATATACCTAGTAAGAGACAAAATAAAAATGCCGTTCGGTAAATAATATCAATTCGCGTGCCAACACTTGTTCGGAACCTTATGAAATCTGCTTTGTATGAGACTGTTCAAGACTTGTGCGTAGCGAGATGATGCCTAATAATATTTATATAATGAGCGCATGATTAATATAATCATGCGTCCGTCCGTTTGAACGTACATCACGTCATGCCAGCACTACTAAGAAGAACGGAAAAAACGAGTTCTAAAGGGAAATAATAATCAATAATACAAGAATTTTATGTGAAATTTCATACGTCGATTATAGAAATTTAATAAAGTGAACTGTCTTATTTCCAATTCACCAAAAAGGTTTTACAAATACCTAATTATTGTACAAGAACACGCGTAATTTGGAGCAAAGTTGGATTTGTTACAACACATCATTTACCAATGTTAACTATATTAGGTATATATTTCGTTGAATGAATATGTAGAACAGGAAATAATTCAACTATTCGTGAAGAAGAATGCGTGGACGGTTAGATCATTTTGGACCTTAAAGGTCAATAAAAATTACGAGTTAAGGCAAGATTAGCTTATTCGAGGTTTAAATGTAAATGTTTGGTATTGTTACAGTTATTATAATAGAAAACGTTTGAAAGAACATTTATTTTATGTCAACCTTTGGTAATTTTATATTCAAACCTTTTTTAATACTTTTGTTTTAACATTTTGTGAATGCATCTTAAATTTATATGAATGATTTTCAACTTTTAGGGTGTGTGAGAGAGTTGTAGGTTTAATTACACTCGTGAATGATTGCTATTGATGAGTAAAAAGTTTAAATAAATTGTATAGTGTTGAAATTTATGTTTAAATGGTATAAATGGGCGGTACCGCCAGTTGGAGTCGGGGTAAGGGTGAGGGGATGTGCGGCACTGAGTACCCTTATTTAATTCCTTATATGGACAGGAATAGGGGTGAGTCATTGCCGCACATCGTCTCATTCCTTCTCCTTGATCAGCCACCACTGTGCGGTACAATTGGTCAATGACCATTTTGGTCCTCAGAGTAGGTGCTGGCAGAACGGAGTGCGACGCATCACAAGGCAAATATCGTTATCTCGCAAGCACTAGGGCACCGAGTTAACAAAAGCTCTCTTTCAAGTCCTGATATTATACATGTGTGGCTAGCGAGGCCCTTTTCATTGGGGGGCCCGTGATGTAGTGTTGCGTCTGGTGCGAAGTAGGAGAGACTTGGAGCGGCGGACGGACGGCGCCGCCGATGACGCCGTTGCGGGCCGAGTACGGCGGCGGCGCGGGCGCCAGGGGAGGCTGTGCCGCTCTCAGGTAGGGGTTGCCGTACACAGCTGAGTACGTCGGGTCGACGCTGCCCGGGCTGTTCACCACAGGGGGCGGCGTGTAATCTCGGCTGTAGTCCACGTACGGGACGTATCCATTGTTATTCTGCCCATCCTGAACAAAATGACGATCCCCAGGTCAGATTTGCCTTACTTGCCACTCATCCCATGCGATTTCATTTATTTTATTTGTGCTTCAAAGGCGAATATTTTCATATTTTCTTTGTGGACCATGCTCATTTGTCTTAAAAATCCAAAAACCGCCACACCATGCAGTGAATTAAGAAATAGTGCTAATGTTAACCAGATGCTTTAGTGCTCAGGGTAGTGCATAATTCTGCTGTATTAGCATCAACCTTTGCATCAACAGTGAAACACGACAAAAGAATGCTCATATCACAAAGAGACTATCGACAGGACATAATATGGAGCTGCAAAGCTTCATACACATCTGAAGATCAGTTCTGATCACAAGATCGCTCTTAAGTGCATAAGCATCCTTCCGCCAACTGGCAGAACAGCTGATACTAGCTGATACTTTATCAGTGTGGAAGAGAAGACTTATATGAACTTCCTTAGTCGTGAATAGCAGTGCCGCAGGTGATTTCAGTGAGTTAGTTTGAGAGGTTCCTTAGGTTAAGAAAAGAAACAATGTCGAAGGTTCGCGTGGAAATGTTATTGAAGGGGATATACAGGATGAACACACTTATGCACTTATGGCCACTCCACCAATGAGGATCAAGTATTAATCCAGAGTTAATCCAGTTATCTCACTGCTGGTTTTGAGAGATAACTCCCAACTCTGGATTAGCTCCCTTTTAATCCGCTATGGTGGAACAGGCCCTTAAGCTTTTACAGACTTCAAGGGTCGATTTTACATCTAATTTCCAACAAAAAAATTCCTCGTAGAGGTTTTTTCAAAATGCTTTGTTCTCAATTAATTTGTATGATTGTTTTCCGTGTTTCCTATGTTATGACAATAAAACGGCCAATAAACCTGTTACGATCACTGTAAAATCAAAATAAGGGCACCGTTGAGAAGAGCATTAAATTTCTTATCTCGCTGATGTAAAACCAAAATATTCTAAACCAACGAAATACGTAAAAAAGGAAACTAAGATGCAAATTTTGAAAAGTTTCGAGATTTTGATTTTTTCTGTCCGTTTTTTTTTTTTTTTTTTTTGCTCCTAATACAAACTATTTTTGAGAGACAGCACGGAAAAAAACTTTCTCTCGACATTCTCAGCTTTCTATCGACATTGTCAATTTAAGTTTACTTTACTAATTAGGGGGAAAAATTACGTTTCATTGATGGAAAACATATTTTTCGATGAAATCGAAGGTTTTCTTGTAAAATGACCATCTATGAACCCACGATTTTGGCGCCGGTCGCTACTTGTTTTTTCAAGCTTGATCGAATGGCAATACTTCCAGATCTCTCAGACTCCGTTACAACCGAGTTTTATTCTTTAATTCCACAAATCTTTAGTTTGTTACTCTTTAAGGATAAAACTAATTTGATAAACTGAAAAATTCGGTTATAACGGAGTTTGATTCAGCGTAAAAAAAATACATAGAAACCAACCATAAACTCGTAGGTTCATAGAGGGCCATTTTTCATTGAAAAAATCATTTGTGGAACAAAATATAATGTATCAGGAAAATGAAAGTAAAATTGACTACATCATTAAAGAGCTGAGATTATGAAAAAGTTTTTCCTGTAGAGTGCCTCTCAAAAATAATAGCTATGCACTAAGAACACAAAATGTTCAAAATTTGCATTTTAGCCCCCTTTTCCACGTATTAAGTCGGCTTCAAAAATATCGGTTTGCAATCTGGAAGAAAGGAAATTTAAATCTCTTTCCAACGGTGGCCTTATTTTTGATATCACGGTGATCCTGAGAGGATTTAAGGCCATTTTAATGCCATAAGGTAGAAAACGTGGAAAAAATTCAATTACTCGAAAACAAAGTGTTAACACATGATTTAAAATGTACTTTTTTTGGAAGCTAGCTGCAAAATCGACCTTTGAAGTCCACAAAACCTTGTGTTCACTCTATATGCACCCAAGTCATCAAACGTGGGTCAGCAACCAAACTTGATAGCAAAATTAAAAGGTTCGGTTTTAACACTAGATATTGGCTTCCTTTGAAATACAGTGTGGTCGGTTTATAGTGTCAAGTAAAAAATTGGGTGACATTAGGCATAAAATAGAGAAGAAATCCGTCAACTGTACCTTTCTACCTCAATCAGTTGCTGAGATATGATTTTTTAAAATTTTTTGTTTCTCACGAGAAAACCACGTTTTTTGACATACAAACCCACATTTTTCCTCTTTAAATCTACATTACTGAACTCTTGATCACATTTTCGGAATCAGCGTTAAATTTTCTTTAAGGAAAAATGATGTTCATATTTATTTAGCACCTTTCAGAATCACTTATTGATGATTTGGAAATTTGAAAATTGAAGAAAAAAAAAAAAAAAATTAAATTGAATCGGAGGTTTTTTGAAAAATTACTCTTTAAAAGGTACCTACTAGTTTGGGGGTCGGTTTCTACTCAATTATTTACACCGAATGAAATAGAAACACCCGCAGTTCTCTCAAATTCCTTTATAACCGAGTTTTACGCTTCAACTCCAAAATTTTTAGTTTATTTTATATGCGAATTTTATTTATATTGTATGTATGTGTTTTAAGGGATGAAACTAGTTCATTAAAGTGTAAAACTCGGCTATTACGGGTTGGAAAGATTTGCAAGAGTTGCCATTCGATTCAGCGTGAAAAAAATCGTAGAAACGGACCCCAAACTCGTAGATTCCTAGAGGATAATTTAAGAAAAGCCACAAATTCTTGGGGGGGGGGGGGGGGGGGGGGTTTCCAACATTTCAAACATAGTTTTCTTCCCTATTTAGCAATTTGAAAGTGAAATTGACTATCCGTTGGAAAGAGTATTAAATGAAGCAGTTTTTGAGAAAGTTGACGGTCTCTAAGATTATTTTTGAGTGAGGCCCTGACTGATGAAACATATCTCAATTTCCAAAACAATTAACTTTTGTTTTTTATAAATGAGTATGAATAGTGTTAAATGAATATGAAAATCATTTGCTCTTGAAGAAAATTTAACGTTAATTCCGAAAACGTGGCAAAATGTTGAGAAAAGTTGATTTTAGGGTGAGAAATGTTGGTTTTCATGTCAAAAAACGTGGTTTTCTCGAGGAAAAAAATTAAAATAAATAAATAAAATAAAACAAAACTGTGAAAACTCTTATCTCAGTAACGGATTGTGATAGAGAGATGCTGATGGTAGCATTCTTCTCCATTTTCTGTCTAGTTTCATCAAATTTTTAAATTAACACTTGAAACTGACAAACCCAAATAAGATTATAAACGGCTACAAGTAGCAAACTATCATTGAAGGAACCTTTTTATGTTTATAATGAATTGCGTTCTTCAAAGGAATCCAATATTCAGCCGCAAAAAACCCAGTAAACCTTCCATTTTCGTCTCAAGTTAAGCTCCTATCCTAAATTAGAGGACTTGTGCGGGGAAACGGGTTATCGCATGCAAAGAACAGGTATTGAAATTTCACCGCTTGGAAAGCCAGAAAGAAGCACACAACATGCACATAACTTCAACACTTAACAGAAGAACCACACCCATTCTGTACATGATACGTCTATACCCAATACCTCGATGTCACAAGATTTGGGTTTTTGGGATTCCAAATAGTTTCAGTCATACAGCATGGCCATATGAGCGAAATTACAGAGAGACTAGAAGGGCTCTGCTTCAAATAGCATCTGAGATCAATTGTATTCAAGTAAAAACAAGAAATTTCTTGCGGTTATTAGTGATTTTTACAGCCTCTGCCGGACAGAAATCTGCTGTCCAAGATTTTGTTGACAAAAGAACGGATTATTTACATATCTTGATTCAAAGGAAAGATATAATTTGAAATGAAATATCGATATATTTATGCATGTAAAAAATATATTATCAACTAGTAATCGTTTCAGAGAGCCCCAAACAAAATTTTCATCAAGCGATTCGCAGAAAGTGATTTTTATTTATTTTACAAATGTATATATATATATATATATATATATATATATATATATATATATATATATATATATATATATATTTTTAAATCATTTTAACGAATATTGAAGAAAATTAAGCAATAACAATAGCAACATATGGTAATGCTGCATGACTGTAGCTTGTTATTTAATTTGGATCCATTGCAATAGCCCTCGATTGTCTTGGAAATTTTGTTTTAGAAAAAAACCAACTTAGGATGCGAATTTAAACGAATTACGAGACATCTTGTGACAACGAATTTTCTGAATACGGATAACTTATACAATTATACATGCAACCTGAACATAACGTTGAATAAATTGAAACATGAAAATTTATAATAAGTAGGTACATATAACTTTTCAGCAAATTACAGTAGGATAGGCGACAACATTTGTGTCCTACGTATGAATATAAAGTGCAATATTATCGCGAGTACACATTTCGTAAGGACATAGCTTTCAAATAATCAAACGTGATTAATTACTTTTTGACATCCCATAACAATAAAATTTGGACAGATGTGGTGAATAAATGGATCAACGCTAATACATTTAATGAATGTACAATCAAAATGTAGGTACCTAACCAATATGCATTAAATTAAATTTGAACCAATATCATGAGGTACTTTGTTGATGTTTGAAATTCTCAAAATAAAACGTAAATTGTGACACGTTAAATATTGACGCCAACAGTTCCCGAATTCATTAAATAATGTTCAACCTCAAAACAAGATCATCTGAATATATTGTTTAAATTTCATCTCATTTTATAAAATCTAAGGAAAGCTTTTAGGCCGACTGCATTACCTACTTGAGGTGGTCGGGAAGGTACCCCAAATGGTCCAAAACAAGACTTTTTTAATGAAATAAAAATAATCAGGAATTCATATTTGAATCTGAAGCAACAAGACTGGTTGCTTCAGATTTCAGGGGACTGTAAGAACAAGATCTGAAAAACATTGATCCTATTATATCATTTTTCCTCAATTTGAACGAAAGTTATTGTTTTTGGTTGAACATAGTGATAGGACCTTTGGTTTTAGAGTGGACATGGTGTTTGGAATCTCGGTTACTATTTTGTGATACTTGGACTGGTTAGGATGTATGCCTAGTAAATTGCAATCGTCCTGAGACAGAGAAGTAGAACAGGGCGTGGCTAGTCTTTCAGTGAGTAGGTGGCTATCAGTTGTGAACTGTTACATTAAAACTATGTCTTTTTTTGTTCTGTCAGTCTATAAGCTTCCCCTTGGACGCACGGGGATAATAACAGAAGACGAGAATAATGAGAATAGGAACCCAAAAATGTATCCATTGAGAAATTATACATAATAAGGTAATGGGTTAGACAGTATATTCTCAACTTGTGGGACAAATACCTACTTGCCACATGTGCCACCGCCATCATAAATGGTATCCTTTTGGCTGACAAATCATTGAAATTACTGTTCGTCCCGATTTCCACAGAATTATGGTGGACTTTTTGCTAAAAGATGAAATAGCAGCTACATTTTTATACCTTTTCTGTTTCTGTTGCCACAGTTCTCATAAGAAATTACAGAATGTGCCAACCGAGATCGAGAACTATTCTTGACTCACTAAAATGCAGTGATTGAGGTGAGTGATCTCTGAACTTGTATAACTGAGAAACAGAACTCCTGATTTTCGTACGTAAATGCAAGTTACTCGTTTATTTAGGAGCCATCACATTCCTCTACCAATGACCGATGAACCTCGGCTACTATCTTTTAATCCAAACCTGTAAGATCGTACGTTTATTATCCTCAGATCTTTGGTACTTCAGATCTTCTCGGTACCTACGTAAGACAATCCACTATTTTGACAGACCATACAGAAAAACATAGCCCACAGGATTTCCAGAAGGAAGCCACATTTTCCTTTGATCAATTTTATAAACCTGGGCAATTTGGCCTTCTTAAGTTTCAAATTTATCTTTCTTTTTTAAATTATATTCATCTTTGAGTCCTGGCTAATTGAGTTTCTGTTTACTTTCCAACAACCCAATTGTTCCAAAATACAAAGATTTCCATTAAAACTGGAGAATCCGCAATTTTACTAAAAATACGTACATCTAGGAATAATTTCTTTGATCTAGGAATTGGAATGGACCTATAAATACAACCTTAGGATTGACAACTTAGGATATACCATCTTTATAACCAAAAGGCAACGGTGGAAGAAGTGGGTGGAAGCGGTGGTAATAGGGAGTTACAGTAGCAAATAGGAAAAAACGTATTCTCAAGAACGTATCTCCCAATTGGTAGAGGATGCGATTCCACTGTGCACCGATGCATCAGCGCTACGTCCAATGCATCTTCCTTTATGTAGTGAAGGCTACGGACCTTCGCTTCCGCTGCGAGCACGCAAAAGCTGAACGTATTGCAAACCTGAGTTGAGGAACGTAACGAGATGCGTTGCAGCTAAGTTACGGTGCCACTCTCCTATCCCTCTACATTGCACCTATATACCTACTCAAAGCAAATCTCGCTTTGGCCTAACAAAATAGCCTCTTCTTTTACCCTCTTTCCAAGTTCTTGTTCGAGTCTTTGTCAGCAGTCGTCCAGTCCAGATTACTTAGGAATTTGATGATTATAGGTATAAATAGGTACCTACTCGTTTTAGTTGATTTTACTTTCTTCTCAGAAATCTACAAGTTTAATCCACGGATATTTTTTAAGCAACTTTTTCGAGTACCTACTCTAATGGTGGTTGGTAACTACGGACTAAGACTTAGACTAGATATGCCTCGTAACTCACAGCCTTGGGTGGCAGGACGGGATCGGGATAATCTCCCGTGGAGAACCGGTTGTTGGAGTATCTGTGAATCTGTTCCATCGGGACCGGACCCGCCAACGGAACTCCGACTCGGGTGACGACAGACTCCGATCCGGTTTCCGAGCCTCCACCGCCGCCTCCTCCGTAATCCAGCTCGCAATGGACGTTGGAGACCGACGAGCCCGTCCGGACCTCGAGCTTGATGTCCGAGATATTCGACGACCGGTCCGACTCCTTGCACTGCTTCTCGACGTCAGTTTGATCGTTCGCAGTGAACCCTACAAAAACAGCCACATGCAACTCAGTGAAATTGTACGTAAACGGACAGGGAAAATTTAAACTACCTACCTAAATTAATACATAAACACATTTTTGAACATCAATAGCGTCGATATGAAACCAATCGAAGAATACATTATGAAAGAGAGTTTCAGTTATGCAGCATGACCTTATCAGCAAACTTTCTTAATGTTTTTCACTATAATTAGGTAAAGTTGTTTGAAATTCGAGCACTTTGTGTGCTTAGAAATAGTCTAATATCATCTTTTCTGTCAACAAATCTTTGTCTAAGTACCCCGTATTCTACTCTACTAACATTTTTGAAATTTTTGCAGTTTTTATCGCTTTTTAATCACATCTTGATGAAATTGAGGTAAATTATTCAGCACAATTTTGCATAGGTAACAAATTTGGGAGGTTTTAGTTCATAATAAATTCGCTAATACGAATATACTAGGTATATGTTTTTGTTATTGTCAAATACAGTGAGACTCTATTTTGATTTAATCAGCACATGTGTGTTTGTCTGTCTGTTTGTGACGCGGTGCAGATCGCAATTTCGGACCTATCGACTTGTTGGGAGGGTAGACTCCTTATACGCACAAAATTTGCTGTACAGATTTTGGCGCTGTCCATTTGCGCCATTTTCCAGTTATTTGTTAAAACTTCTGGATAAGTTTTTCAAGGATTTTTCGCGAATCAAAACTTGTAGAGAATCAACTCTCCTACAATTTCGATTCACTTGTGTTTTTTGTAGGACAAAAATAGTTTCCAAAATAACAATAATGAAAAAAGCAGCTACTTAATCGCAGGACCCACAGCGCATATACCACTTAATTGAAAACAAAAGTAGATTAACCTTGAATTTAAAATACCATTACCCATACCATAGAAAGTAGTGCCATCCATTAGCTGTGATTACTAGGTACATAACCTTAAAACTATAAAAATTGCTACCAAATGGTAAAAAAACCTAACATATTGAAAGAAAGATGGGATATGAAAAACTAACTGCAGATCCAACTGATTTTAGGTAAGGGATGACATATAAAAAATGTTGGTATAACCATAACAAATATTTGAAATAAACGAAGTAGATATGTACCTAATTTAGTTCCCTAAAACATAATATTCCCCGATAGGTAATCCTATTCAATGATCATACATGATTAAAACGTACCTGGAGGTTTCTTAACTTTTCTTTGGCAAAGGATGATGACCATTGTGATCAAAACTATCACAATTATGCCACCAATCACTCCAAACAGGATCAATAGAAGAGGGAAACTCTCTGAAAAGAAAAAAATGAAAAATGAATAAGAAGATGAATGAATGATAATGAGAATCATGCTTAGAATATGATCAATATATGAATTCATAGGGGTCCAATGCTTGTATTACAGGTTAGGAAGTAATGAAATAAAGTAGTGAGGCAATGGGATATTCATCATCTACAGTTTAGAATACCCATTTACTAGGTATATACATATGTGTATATGTCGCATATACACATGTGTATATGCACATGCAATGCAGGTAATAGGTGTATATGTCGCAGCCCTATTGTGAAATCAGCCTCTTTGTAAAAAGCCTAACCTTTTTACAATACGCCGCCTTTTCTCAATAAAAACCTTGGATTGACCTGGTATTTTTCAGTCTTTTTGCAAAACCAACCAATTCTATTTGAAAAAAAGGCTGAGCCTTAGTTTGGTGGTCTGGATGGTCGCAAGCTCGCATCAAGAATACATAACATCAAGTAGTCAATCCCTAGTTGGACATATAGGTCAGAATGATGTGTATAGTTAGTCATTCCAACGTTTTTATTACAAAAAGGCTGCGGCATATATATGGTGCAACTATTTGTTTCATTGAAAATTGAGATCAATTTTTGTAGAATTAGTTTCGGAAGATAAACGGCTGTCGTTCAACAACCTATTGTTTTGTTTCCACAATTATTACTAACATTAGCTCCATTTACTTCCGCAAAACATCTGAATTTATTATTGCCCTAACATTTGGGGAAAGCTAGCGGACCCTAAGATGCGTATAAAATGGAAAGTTTCAGAATGAGATGGAACTTTGTCCCGCCAGATGTGCAAAGTAGAAAGGAGGCTCGTGAGAATATTTTGCAACTTGGCCCGGTTAGTTGTCGCCCACGCGAATTCCGAAGGGTCTCCGCGTCTTTTTCTCTCAACTCAAACTCAACCTGCCAAACTAGAACCCATCGATACGACAACTAAGTTTGTTGCCAGCGAAAGAAGAATCTGGGAGCTATAGTTGTTCCTAGCACTGGTTTTAAAGATGAAATTGACGAGTAGTAACCTCACACAAGCATATTTTTTGCATACGCTTCCGCACACGCTATTATTCGCCCAAGAATCTATACGGAACCTTTGGAGCTAACCCACTCAATTCCTGCAAAATTAATCAAAATCGGTCAGATGATCAGTCTCAAAATTTCGCCCGTGTCAACCAATTTTAGTTTTGCGTATGCGAAATAGTTATTACTCAACTATTTACGATAAAATTAATAGAGCATCATCCTGAAACAAACCACTCGAGTTTGAACGAAATCGATCTGATAGGTCATAGGAAATCGGCGTTATAATAAATTCACTTTGCACATATGCCCACGATAGGTACCTAATGATCCGAAGGCAATGCAGGAGACGTTCTAATATCTAACCCGCCCAAAACCCGAAAAAATACATCAAAATCGATCAATTTGACCCGAAGTTTCACCTACGCCAACCAACTATTAGTTTCGCACATGCGTAATACTCGTTATTACTCAGCTAATCACGATAAAACTCACAGCGCATCATTCTGAAACGAATACCAATTTTCCCCTTCGTGTTTGAACGAAATTGGACAGATCTAGATCAAAAGAAATAGGCGCTTGCAAAGGTTTACGTTTGCACATGCGCACAAGCTACTAATGATACGATGGCATTGGAACTTATAGAGGACCATTCAGGAGCTTACCCGCACGATCCCGGAGAAATTGACAGAAGTTCAGGTTATTAGTCTCGGAGTCTCATCTCTGTCTACCTGTTTTTAGGTCTAGTACAATTAACACTAGTGGGATCGCTGTGGAAAACTATTTTCGCCCCTCTGCAAAATTTATAGGTTCACGTTTAAAAGTATCTTCTTACGTAGAATAAACTTGATTCCGGTACCTAATAGTAATATGCAGGACGTTACTCAGAGCATTTCTACGCAGCTAGGCAACGAAACTGTCGAAAATCGCTAAGGCAATCACAATGGGGCAGAAGACGTCGATTCTATCTCTTAGCTTCCCTTCATTTCAGATAATAATTTGATAGTGTAGTTTTCAAAAATCGGTAACATTCATTAGAAAGGATTCAGTAATTTCAATAGTTGACTTTTGAGTTGATTACGGAACATCGGCTCCTCGAACAACTGTAGATTGGACAACTTGTGAAGCAGGTACGCATCGGAATTTCAAAATTGTTCGTAGTATAATGATAATAATCATACCAAAAACACTACAATCTCCTGTACTATATATAGGTAAATCCTTCAAGTTTTCCTTGTAGTAGCCAAAGCTATTCCAATAAATTGGTTTGTCGCATTCTATAGAATGTATTGATATTTTTCAATCAATATAATTATATTTTCCTGAATATCATGTAATATTTATGTAAATATCATGTAAAATGGGTGTACACAGGGATGCACATTTAGAGGTGCCAATACAGTTTCATGCAATATACCTATTATGTATACAACCAGAAGCTTTTCTGAATACTAGGGTAGGTAATGATTACGATTCATGAAACATGTGTGATAGAAATCTTTATATTTTACACTTACTTTGAGGCTTCAGTGTGATTTCGAGCGTGTCCGAGCCGTAAGCGTTAAGGACTGTGCAGTTGTACACACCGAAGTGATCCTGACGCGACTCCCTTATGATCATCGTACTTTTGATACCTTCACTCAGTGGATCCTCTAAAACCTGCTGAACAGAATAATTTGGTAAAATTACAAGGAAAAGCGAAAACAACAATAAAACAAATACCTACTAATAATCCAAATTAGCCTTAGTTTGGAATATTAGTAGGTATTACCTATTATTGCCTACTGAAGGATGATTTATGTACGGAAGGTGTATTTCGGAATAAAGATGATGATTACTAATCTAGTTCTAGTTCTAAATTTGTTCCTTCATATTTCATTTTCTATTTTTTACAAAACTCTATCATATCTTCATAATTTAAGGAGTTATGATTTTTTTTAATCCACTGGGTGTTTAGGCTGACTCGTTTTTAGCTTTTTCAAAGTTCTGCTCCGAATAGCTGTTTCACTGTTACTGTGTTCTTCCACTTCTTATTCATCTATTCATGAACATACAAATAGTGGGATAAGAGTGAAGTCCGCTGAAACCAAGCGCCTGATGATCAAGTCGTGAAGTTGACCGCGGTGGGAAGTTGACCACGCTGCCGTGCCTTAGAAAAAGCGCTCTCCTGAAAAGTTGCTTTTTCCTATGTTTTTCTCACTTCTGGTACACTTTTCCCCAAAACTACTTTACCTATTTTGATGTCTCTTTTCTTATTCTGTTCATCTGTTATGAATTCAAAATTTTGCTGAATTAGCTTTTCCTGTATTCGATAGATAATTCTTGGTAAACATTTTGAAAAGTGGGAAGTGGGACGATTTCGGACTGAGAATATGAAAAAAATTCTGAACGTTTTTAGTGCTTGGCAAGATGTAAAGAACACAAAAGAATCATCCCGATAAGTTGAGTTATAGGCGGGAAAAGTACCTACCAACTAGGGAAAAGATTAGTGAGACACACTCCCCAAACCCTAGCCAGAAACAGTTATTAGGACATCTTAATTTTCCATTTGGCTCCTCTCCACATTCAATTATATTTCTTAGTTGAATCCTCTGTCTTACTTTTTTTTGAGAGTTATAATCCAAATTTATATTTCCAGAGTGCTAGACGAACCCACCGAGAAGCTGAAAACTGGCACACTGTTTTCGAAGGTGCATTACTCGAATTTGAGGTTATAAAGACGGCATTTCCGCCCTAAGAGCGAGATCTTCTCAAAATCCCAATACATATACACCACCAATGAGGTGGTAGGCGTGTGATTCGAACCCGTCGGATATCGCTATATAGATGGATTTAGTAAGAGCTTACGGAATAATCATGGGTGGCCTCGCTAGTGATCTCATCTCCTTTGAAGCTCCAGAGGACTTTGGTCGGCGGCGGGACGGCGTATGCAGTGCACTCTACCCTCGCATTGTCCCCTGGGATCCCGAATTGCGTCCTGTGGGAAATGATCTGAGGTTTCCCTTTCAGGTAGACGGTCGCTTCCGCGCCGATTTCCGCAAAGCCCATCACGGAAGCTTTGCAATAATAGCGGCCTGCCGTGTCGGGGTTCACGTTCAAGCTGAGGTTCGACGAAGTCCCTGCGACCTGAAATTCACATCAAAATCTTCAAGTTAAAACTCTTCAAATTACTACACAAAGGATCAAAATTTCACCATTAGACACCCAGAGTCCTTCTGGGATAGTTACTGCTCTATATAAACATAAACTTGAGATAATACCATTTACAAACGCTTTTAGTTATCGTAGCAAAGCACACCAGATTAAGTAAAGATCAAACCGATCAGTTCAGCCTTCTGCTGCCAACTGTTTCTTGGATATTCACAATCATGTTGGTGACCCTAATTCTCACTCACAATCAAATCCTCACGCAAGGAGCGCAAAACGTACAGAACTCTGGAAGGTGTCATTCGATTAATTTAAGTGCTAAACTATTAACAAATCAAACGAAAAATCTAGGTACCCTCTTGTTTCAATTGCTTCAGAACTGCTTATTAATTCATTTTTAAATTTTTAATATATATTTTTTTAATTTTTAATATTGTCTTATATATGGACTCTTTGGGAGTAAAACACTAGTATCGAGATTTCAGGTAGGTACATCCTCGGCCAGTATACGATCTTCAGCCCGATTTCGTAAACTTTGGTTCCTAGTAGTGTGGTTCAGGCGGCAAAGCTTTGGACAGTGTTCGGCGGAAGGTGTTTTAGCATGGAATTCGTTTTTACTGGGACCTAAAAGCGAAAAATGTCACGAAAAAACGAGACTAAAGTAGCGGAGGATCAAATTTATTTACTATTCAACCAATGAAGTTGAAATTTGAATTGGAGCGTGTTCCACAATCCTCCAACATTTAGCCGAGGTTCAAGGTGAAAGCAAAAGGGGTCTAGGGTCTACCCTGCGGGGTTGAAGCACCTTTTTTTATTATATTATTTTATTTCGAATTTGGTATTTACGTATTTTGAACCGTAAACCAACAAATGTTGAAGGAGATCGATTTTTGTTGTCTTTCTTGGATTACAAGCAAACCAGCACTCACTAATGAAAATAATGACACAAATAAACCTATTAGCCTTTACATCTAATAGACATAGTTACCACACAACTGCCGCCAAGTAGATAATGTAGAGTACCTGACCTACTTATTTATTATTTTTAGATGAAAAAAGTTAAAATTCACGAACCACTCAAGAATAAATCTGACAAATTTTATTATAAAACTTCGAAAATGTGGTATTTAAAAATTTTAGAGTAATAATTTCGATTTTAGTACGTTCGATAATAGGTAAGATTTAAACTAGTTAAATTAATAAATTAGTAGAGGAGAAAATATATAGCTCAAATGGGAAGTTTTCTAAGGATTTTTCTTTTCATCATATTTCTAGGCGTAGCCCCGCTCTATCAGGGAAATTATAATAGTTCTCAGTAATACTAAAATCTTTGTGTAATAAAAAGTTCAATTCGTTGAGAATTCGTAAAAAACTCTCAATATCATATGAATAATGAGTACAGAATCTGTAGAAATTTGTATCTACATTGTAGAGACTCACTCTGTCTGTAGGTTCGTGAAGCCAAACAATGTCCGGCTGTGGGTTTCCGTCAACGTCACAAGTGAGCGTCACAGTTGAGCCGGAATCCGCTTGAATGCTTTGAGGTTTCTTCCTAAACCTCGGCCCGTCTAAAATGCAGAAAATAATAATAATAATACGGTGAATATACGAAATACAAGGGAGAAGTCGATGTTTGTTTTTGGTTATACATTGGTACATAATACAGAATTGCAAGATACGTAGGTACTTTTATGGGAGCAGACCATCACATTTGAGGGATCTATGATCAGCTCGCGTGATGAAATTTCAGTCAAAATTAAAATCATGAAAACTGATTGAGAAAGAAATAGTATAGTCCATTTCTCCTACCATCTTTCCTCACGAACAGTCCGTCATAAAAATAAAATCCTCAATTTTTCACAAAAAAAAAAAAAAAAAAAAAAAAAAAAAAAAAAAAGAGAGAGAGAGACGAATGATTGGGTTTGGAGAATGACAAGTGAGAACAGAAAGGGGGCGACGGCTCATTACCCCTTTCCCGGAATATGTTTCATTGGCTGATGCTCCGCCGACGCTTTCCTCCCGTTAATCTGAGCTTTCCGGTGTGTAATCTGAGCAATTTAGGGAATGAAAATCAAAAACGAAAGTTGCAATGGAAAATTCGGGACACCTACATGTACAAGGGTATCTGATGTAAAAGAAAATCGGTCCTCGAACCTTTAAAAACCGACGGAAAGAACGTTGCACTTGCACAAATGTGACGTAAGTTAGTTGCTTGGTTTTCAGTCTTTATCAGCAAATGAAATGAGTACGTATCATTCGCTATGAAACAGCAACATGTGAACTATCATCGTTTTACACGTTGTAAGGTAACTGGAACATATTTATTCAAATTTTTAGACGCTTTCCGTAAGCACTTCTTGTGTTTGGAACGATAGGTAGTATTTCGTTCTCTAAAAATAAATAAGCTTTTCAAAAACCACCAAAAAACACCTGCTTCATATTTTGGGGAACTTCTTTTCAACAGAAAGGGACAACCATATGTTGCTAGAATTTGCTCGAATTTGAAAAAAGTAGATTCTAAGTCAAATTAGGGCTCAAAAAAGTGATTTTTCATAGGTTTTGTGTAAAATTTGATGGTATTTTGCGGTGCATTTTGGTGGTGTCTTCGCAAGGAAAATATTTCCTCCAAAACCCATGTTACACAGTTTCATAGAAGTAAATTTCGAACAGAAATCATGGATTCATGCCTCTGAACAGAATGCTGTATTTTTTGTTCCCATTCACCGCATCAAATACGGTTGAATTGGCGAGAAGAAAAACGAGAATCGGGTTTGAGTTCACACGTGGAGGCCGTTTTCAAAAAAACTAATCCCGGGATGGTAGGCCTTAATATGCACCTAATAAAACTCGATAGAAAACAACATTCGAAGACTTCCAATATAATAACGGGTGCAGTTGAAATATCACTTCCGATGGTATAACCAAAATTACGTGTTTCATGGAAGTCTTCATTTATGAACCTCTGAATTTTCGAGGTTGAACGTGAAAACGTGGCATTTAACTTTTATACACGATTGGCGGGATATTGGCAAGGGGCTTTTCAAATTCAGTGGATATGAGTACCGCTTGACGTCATCTAGTGATTAAACCTTTATATGATCAAGCAAATTGCGTTTGCCGTGGAATTCCCTAGAATCCATAGAAACATTAATTTTTGTTATAAATAGAATATTCAATTTGTTGAACTTTCATACAGTCATTTTTACTCAACAGGTTCAGGAAAAGTGATTTTAATCGTCCGGGCTGTAGAAAGCACGTGCTAAGCGTTTCAACCGAGCATACCTTGCCCGTCAAGATTTCATGTTTCATGAAATGTAATAATTGTTAGCACAATAATATTGTTAAGGAACCTACTAATGATTACATACAATAACATTGCTATTTCCACGTAAGCTTTCGACCATTATAAGTTAGATAGTTAGGCCAAATATTAGTGTCGAAAATTCAAATAGAAAGAAAAACACACTGAACTCTATTTGAGCAACTCGTAATAGTTGTATAATTGTAAGAAAAGAATAAGTCTTTGAGTCTTACGTAGGTAAGTAAAAAATACGATATCACATCAAAACAACGGTTCAAAGAAAAAAAACATAAGAAATCGAAGTACAGGTGACGAGTCAGCTGTCATGGGATTGAAAGCAGGAGCTCCACTAGTGTTTCGGTGAAGACCGAACATTAGTTAAAAATTTCAATAATATGATATGAATCATGGCATACCTAGTATTTTACGCAATAAAGAAGTAAATGGTACCTACTTAGTGAAATTGATTAACATTCTTATATTAGCTTACTTTGTTTGAATTGAGTAGCTATTGAGTTTTGGTTCCATATTATGATACTCGTAGATCACAATTTTTTAGTTTGCAGGGTAAAACAAAAGAATTTTTTAATAAAATACGCAAAAATTGCGGCTTAAGTAGGAACTAATAGTTAGGCTCAGCAAAATAGATATATGAATAAAGAAATTAAATTAGAATTAATTCAAATTTATTACTAGAAAATATTGATAACTACTCTAGATTACCTAAAAAGTAGGTACTATTAAGGAGCACATATTTCCTATAGGGTTAGTTAGGTCAGTTTATTTTAAATATGCCATGTAAACTTCCCGTTTATGTAAATTTTGTAATAGCTAACTTCAATATGTCAATAATACTTTTGATTATTCCTTTCGATTATTCTTTATAGCTGGGTGATCTCTAAAGTTAAAAATCTGGATGCAAGCGTCTCGAAAATAAATTTTATATGAGATAAATCAATTCAAACTTGAGATAAGAATAGAGTTGATGGAAGCAAGGTAAATACTCGTGTCTGACAAGTTAAAAATCTGTTAGCAACATCCCTAAAGTTAAAAATCTGTTTGCAAGCATCTCGAAAATACATTTTAGATGAGATAAATCAGTTCAAATTTAAGATAACAACAGAGTTGTTGGGAGCATGGGAAATAATCGGGTCTGACTGTACAGAGATTTCCATCAAATAGAGAACAATTTTCGTGGGATGAAAACTAGCGAGGTTTTTAATTTTTAAACAAAGTTGTACTTCGCAACACGAAGTTAAAAGTGGAAGTCCAAAGAAATGATTTTTATTTTACATTCTTCACTTCATGTTGTTTTTTTAAATGATAAAAGTAGGTTGATCAACAGCCTGATATTTACATGTATTGAAACCATGGGTTTCCATGTAAGAATGGGAGAGCCTTTTTAGTATCATATAGAGGAATAAGAATGAATATATGTTATGAAGGTATATTTTAAAACATAGCTTCTGGCAGGTACTGTGTAATTTGGTGCTTCGTGTAGCCTAATGTACCTACGAGATAGTAACAAAATAGTTTTCATTATCGTCGAGTTTTGATCAACTTCAGCCAGAAAAACCAGTTGCACTTACAGCTAATGTCCAATGTTTCGGTTTCCTCGCTTTTCCCAACGGCATTCTGAACCTCGCACTTGACGATGGAATCGTGTTGGGATCTCGTGACGTTGACGATGTGAAGTTCGGTCGTTGCGTCCGTGTCGACGAGTTTGTCGTTTATGTACCAACGGTAAGTGACATCTGGAGGGTTGGCGTCAGCTGAGCATTTCAAGCGAACTTCCATCCCTTCCATCAGTCTTGATGCACCTCCGATCACGCTGACAGTCACCTGATCATGAACAAGAACGTACTACATTAGCGTAACACAATTTCAAGAAGGTTAAAAGGGGTTTATTAACCGTTCTAAAAATTCTAACTATTAAAACAAATTAAAATACTTCTAACAAGTGAGTGCAGCCCATCACCCTCCTGGTGTTAGTTTTTATATTATAAACTTGGGGATCCAGTTGGCTTATTTATTAGCATGGTAATATTGTTAGTGGTTTTACTCACTCCTGAATTGCAGCTGAACATTATGAGTGTTACAATGATTTCAAAGAGGAATCAGATCCATTAAACGACTACCAAGTTGGATGGGCAGTATAGCTTCCTCGCTTATTGTAAAATGGACGTATTGAGTGGATTCAAAAAACCATTACGGCGTAATTTAAGTTGCGCATGCGCACAATCTACTATTGACTCTTCGACAATAATATTTATAGAAGGCCATCCTCGGCCTACCTCACATAATTTCTGAAAATTTCATCAAAATCGGTCGATTAGTTTTCGAAGTTTCATGTATGTCAACCAAATTTAGTTTTGCGCATGAGCAATTCTTGTTACTATTAATCAATCTTGATAAAACTCTTATGTAGAGCATTTCTGATACTTATACTAACTACCATCCGAGTTTGAACAAAATCGGGCAAATAGATCGTTAAAAATCACCACTATACGAAATTTCCATTAATTTTTTAATGTTCAAGTTCAATGTTGTTGAACTTTTGTTGACTAAAGTTCTCCAAAAAAAGATAAATTCAACATGTGTTAGCCCTTTTAGCCATTTTTATTGATTTTGTTTTAGAACACATTTTGAAATGTGACCAATTTAATGAGCACAAAAAGTGCTGACCAGCGACCCTTTCATTAGGAAAGCATGATTTTTCGGCGCAAGAACGGTTTTTTTAATCTCAATCCTAAGGAGAGTTATCGTGAGGAATGACACACACACACAAACAGCTAGAATATACATGAAAAAGCGCAAACTTCAGGAATAATCTCAGAATGCATCGAAACGGATTTCAATGAAGAACATTTTCAAAAATTTTATTTAAAATTCCTTGGAGCAATTGCAATAGCTTCATTTTCTACGAAAATTCGCAAATATATTTGTTTTTACCTATATATTTGACAATTTACGTATATTCACCTACCGCCATACTATATGAAATGTATCAAGGTTTAGCCCCCCTCCCCTCCCTCCATCCCTCCCAGAAGTTCTGGGATCACCTACAGCATAACCCAAATATTTCTAAACTAATCATCTGTGCAAAAACGCTACTTGATATTGGTATAATAAACCTTTGTGTAAAAATTTTCAGAGTTCTTTACGACAGCTGGGTCGCTAACGATCGACCCAGATTTCACTGTTTGACGTGAGGTAGAAATATTTAATATTAAACAAACATAAAAAACGCAGAATAATGAGAGAACGAGCTCCCACCTCGTTCGCCAATTTCGGAAGGTATCTCTCGCGTAGCTCCAGATTCCATACCTTCAGTCAGAAGTCAATTAGGAGGTGACTTATTAATTTCGTAATATCCGCTCTCCGTCCACCTGTGTAACCTGCCGTTGAAATTGACCGCCTAATGAAGCTGAAATGTTTCCCGCGAACCACCTAAAGCCCCCCCCCCCCCACTCTCACCCTCCCCTCACTCTCCCCACCTCACTCTATCCAACCCCCCCTCACTCTCACCAACCCTCCTCCCCCTCAGCGGTATCACGACAAATAAAATTATATTGCTTGTCAAATTATCACCCCGGTACTAAGCTGTTTTACACGGTGAGGGGATTTTGTGAGTTACTTGATTGGAATAATAATTTTCAAGTCGAGGTACGAAAATTGAAAACAAGTGGTACCTATTTTGACATTGCACTCTAAAAAGCTAAATAATGTAGGTAATGTTTGGAATTAGAGAATATTACCAATAACTGATATTACATGAACAACAGGAATCTATCACGAGGCGAACAGTAAAGTATTACACAATTTACTGTTGACGGCTTTTGACGCTGAATTGACCTTACGTATAGTCAAATTCGGTATTTATAGAAACTTTTCAGCGGAAGCCTGCCTTCACTTGTCTTGGGATAGTTTGATTTAAGATCTGAGTTAGATTGAGTCCTTATTTAAATACCTATTTTAGGGATGCAAATTTCGACGTAATTTGTGTGCCTGCAACCACACTCTCCCAACAAATGCTTTCTTTTCTGAAATTTTAGGAAGTATCGACTTCCAACTTTGATCGATTTGGATCCCAACATACTGCCCTAAATTCCTGTATAAGTACCATATCTAACTGAATACCGTTGGTTGACTGATCGGAGACAAAGGTCATCATGAAATTCGAACACCATGCTACTGCAGAAATGTCAACACGTCATTCTAACAGTTGGACTTACCTTTGGCGCGTATTTGACTTCCAGTCGCAAGCGAGCTGTCCTGTGAGCTCTCTCGGCTTGGTTTTGCGCCTGACAGCTGAAAGTCGTGTTGTGATGCTCCCTCCTGGGCGTCAGCTTCAGGATGGACTTGGCGTTGAAGCGTCTACCATCGGGCATCTTCTCGGTCAGATACTCGATGTTGTCAGTCAAAACGCTGCCTTGTCCGTCCAGCCACGTTATCTGTTAACGTAGAATTTGGAATTAGTTGACAATGTGTTCAGATATGGATGGAGCATGGCAATGGCATACATATTATAAGATTCAGTCGAAGCGAACTAGGTACTCCATCTAATGTGGTGATGGTACGAAAAAGACTTGCTTGGTAATTCGAAAGCCTAAGTCGTTCCATCACCATGTTCTCCCTTTAAAATATTTCTGTTTTTAGATGACCCTCTGAGTACAGGTTTTATTAAATTAGGTATTTAAAACGAACAGAGGTCTAATGTAAACAGCATGAAAAAAATTATAAAATGAACAAACATGAGTGATACTTATGTATTTTATAAATTTACATTTAGTTCACATTTACGATTACTTTTTTTGGTCTGGATTACCACAGTAAGTATTTGTAAACATCGCCTTTTGCAAAGTAGTATTTTGTAAAAAGCCTCAACCATAATGATTAGGTGCCAACCTATCCAGTTGTGTTAGTATATTATTTCACTTAATGTTCAACATTTCTTTGTTCATGTAGACTTCCGAATAACTCTCTTTAAGGGTACCTCGTGATTGGCTGTAAAAAATAAAGTTCCGTAAATAAAATATAAAGTTCCGAAAATAATGAGGAACTGATGAAATAAGAGCAAAGAAAGCAAAGCCAATGATGCCAATGAGCTAAGTTCAATTATGCCGATTTATTTAAATTTATTATAAGTATTAAATTTCAAAATTTATTTATGTACGGTATTTATACTATTATCTGAACCCCGGCACTAAGCAACAGCTGAATAGCTACACCTTCTTAAGCAAACGCCCAAGCATGCATTTGTAGTTTTAGCAGCAGTTTTTTGTTGTTTTTTTAATAGCATTACCAATCCAACTAATATTGTTGGCATAGTAACTGAATTTGTAAGTCCTAATGTTTTTAAAACTTGGAACTTCGCTTTTCAAAAAAGTTGATGGGAAACTTGTTCAATAAATTACATACATGATTTACGAGTACCTATAATATTGTATTTCTTCAAATAGACGATTTCATTCAAGTAGACATGTACCCTGTTGTAAGATGGAATTATAATTTTCTTCTGATCTATTTAACAGTTAAACAGATATATTCGTACTTGTTTTTTTCCTACTTTGGTTATTCCCATTTACTCAGCTCTAATTTGGATTAACGACTTTCTGAACATTAACGAACTAGGTTAACGACCCTCTTCAACTGTTGGGAACGGAATGATTATATTTTAATGCCAGTCGTTGGCTCTTAAAAATCGGATTCGCTTAATGATATTGACGCTCTAGAAAGCCACTTTACGCCCGTCAAAGAACTTCGTTTCGCCAATGAAGACAGCGAGGTCTCCCAACTTTATTTTGCGATTTCATTATTTTCCTAATGTTCATACCACGCACTTAGGGTAACCTGGGGTGATTTGTCACTTGTCTGTAATTAAGGACCTATACTTTGTAGAATATTGATCGATGGTTCTACATTTAGTTTTAGATACAGCTGAAAGTTCTGTTTTCCAAGTTAAAATGAAATTTGCGGCCTGAAGCTAATGATTTCTGCCCCCCCCCCCCTTCGAAAGTACTTGCTAAGTACAAGTACGATTACATGTACTTGCAATTCCACTTTTTGGTGAGTACAAGTAGGTACTTGCAATCTCAAGTACAAGCACATGAACATTTACTGGTACTTGCATGCTTTGAGCACATTTTATATATTTTTAACCTGGAATATTATGGAGAATGATGGGGAGGAATTTCGGGCACCCGCCTGCCCCACGATTCTCGTAATGAGAGGGAGAGGGGGTGGAAGGGGATCCGTAATTCCTCCCCATCATTCTCCATAGTATTCTAGGTTAAAATAGAGAATGTACTTGTTGCACTTGAAGTACAAGTACTTGCCACCTGGACAAGTACAAACCCTGATGTACTTGTACTAAGATTAATAAGTACAAATACTTGTGTACTTGTACTTAGAACTTCAATTACAAGTACTTGTACTTACTAATTTTATTTCAAGTACAAGTACATCGGGCACTTGTGATCGTACTTGCGGTTTTTCGAGTATCGTATCAGTACTTTGTACTTCTCAGTAGATTTTTCCCAACTCTGCTCCATAAGCAAATCGTGCATACGCCCGAGTTTGCGAGGAATGGAACCGCCTACCCTGACATTCAACTTGAAAATCCTCATGAATGCCTATCAAAGACTATACAGTTATTTGCCTGCGAAACAATTGCCATTCTAACAATTGCCGTGTGTGAACGGTGGATTTGAACTATTCTCAGCTCCACGTTAAAATAAAATTAAAAAAACTCCATATTCTGGGCATTTTGGAAAATTATTCAGGGTGACCGATTCAGATAGAATGTTCATCTAATTTGAGACATGGTAATGTTGCAAAAACCCCGCACACCATTGAGCACATCCTTCTTGAATGCCCACCGTATGAGATACAAAGAAGAAAATATTTTTGAACAACTCTACCGGAACATCCCCTTTCCGTTCAATGTGACATCGATTTTAAGGACTAATTTTGAAGTTTATCAGGACAATTATTCGATTTTAAAAAACATTTTAGTTTGGACTAATAACATTTATTGTAATACATTGTATATGTTACCGGCAAAGTATGAAATGGAGGCACAACGCCTTATTTTAAACTTTGCCGGTAACATATACATGAATACATGGTAATTACCAAAATAGTAGGTAATTTTAGTGATTTTTTAAGTCACATTTTTTATTCAATTAAACATTTTATTGCACTCGAAAAGTGCTGATTTACAACTACATACTTTTATTGAAATGCTTTGGAAGTTTCAGGAATGCTTGATTTTTTGCCGATGATTTACATAATCTGGAATGATTAATATAATAAGGCGTTAAAATCCCGGCATCGCTTCAGGAATACCCAAACCAAAACAAATTTAAAAAAAAAAAAAAAAAAAAAAACCCGGATGGTAGAACTACGGTTCTACAGTAAGATCATTATTTTTAATTATTAATTTTACACATTATTAGTTCATTATGGTTACTTAGCAATATTAGTTTATAACTTAGCGTAATAAATCAGCATTCCTTGACTCTACAGTGGCTTAGGGATCATGAGATGTGATAAAATGAGAGCATTCCAAAAAGTGGCTAACGATTTTCCTGCCATGAAAACTAAGGGAGTTATACTTCCCTAGTAACGCATTGGTTGTACGTGAAAATCAATAGAAAATCAATATTTTTATATATATTTTATATACGTATTTATATATTTATACGTGACGGTCGGAAAAAAAGTAATTGTCCTTTTAATCATTATTTATTGATAAAACTGAGCATTTGATTTTAACAACTATTGAATCCATTGCAATAGCTTAATTTTCTTCGAAAATTTCCAACAAAGGCAAAGAAGCTCTCGATATTAAACACAATAGTACCTACATGAAATTAATTCCTATGGGCAGTCAAAGCAAAAGACTTGTTATTTCACGAGGTAAAATATTTTTTAGGAATACCTATTGAGTGACTTACGCCAACTCTTCTGCTGGTTAACCAACTGTTACCGTGAAGTTGAAAACGCAGTAATTATGTTGCAAAATATCGCCGAGAGTTAAAGAAGGGAAAAAAGCGTTGAATGTTTTTCTCGCGACGAACCCTCATCGCGTGTTTTCACTCGAATTCCTCGGATGAACTGACCCTTTTGTTGAGGAAACGAGAAAGAAGGGACGGGACCCGGGTAACCGCAGTGTGGAAGTTAAGCGGAGCGGCTGTGTAGTAAACCATTCAAACTCGAGTGTTAGTTGAACGCGTAAACTCCGGTCTACGGTGACTTGAGCACCTAACAAGTTTTCAACGGTCGCGGGAAATCAAACTTGTGCGGTTACTTGGAGCCAAGTCTTGCAGCCTTTTCCATTCGAGCGGTTTTTCACAGCGCCGGAGGGGTCATCGGATCGGCGGGTATGCCCGCATGTAACGGAACCTTTTAAATTCTACATCGAGTAAATAAATACTCGACCGATTTGCAGTGCTCGAATGCTCAGTGAACTCAAGTTACGAATGAATACTTATCTGGAACGGGAGTTTGGTCAATGCAAAAGTTTATGCTCACCTAACATCGTTTCACCAATCACTCTTCAAATTCCTCTTACATTTCCTCTGTTTTTCTTAAAAAATATTTAGGCATACCTAGTAGATAATATTTCATTAGTCGTTGGACCTCAAACTGGGCCGAGCCAGAGGGTTTTGGTGAAGAAAAAAAAAGTCCGAAACCTCGAAAATCGATAGTTGCGTATGGGGATTATAATACTCAATCTAATAGTGGAAACTGATCTGGTTACGCTATCTGGTAAGTAAAAAGTTATCAATGTAAGAATTAGTACAATCTAGATTCCCGAGTATTATGTAACAACAGATGAAAAGTTGGTAAGTAGTGTTTTAGAAATATCTGGGCCAGTCATACCCAACAGATCTAAAACCTGTGTTGGTCATCCGGAAGTAATTGTGGAATCCGATGCCACAACGGTATTCCAAATTCAGCTAATCAAAGTCGGCGGTTAAATCCTTCATTAGGTCCGTTGCACATTATTTCTTTCAGCTCTTCAAAGAAGAGCGAAAAGCTAGCAATGGATGAAATAATGACCGCGCAGCAGCCAAAATTGAAGCACTTTCGTCTGGATTTAAAGGATTTCAAATCACGAGAAAACTCGGGCGTCCACACTGCAAATGGAGTGTGGGTGTGACACAATTTTGTGGAGGCCGATAGGATTTGCTGATCAGCGTAATGTGTTTGCATCCTAATTTTACTGCACTGTGGTGATTTTTTTGAAGCAGCTTACCTCAGCAGGAGGAGTACCGGCGAGCGATACACATTCGAGTTCGATCTCTCGATCTTCGGTCGTGAGGAGTCGCTCCCCTTGTATGATCCTGGGAGGCTCGGGCGGCGTGTAAACGTGGAGATGGGCGTATTGAGATCTCACCGCGTCTTCGCCGTTCGGCCCAGGCCCGACCTGGCACTGGTACTGCGCATCGTCTTCCAGGATAACGGGGTAAATCTCCAGAGAGTAATCCCCTGAAAAATAACATGGAATATGGATATCTATCGAAAGAAAAACATGACAACAAGATTATCACTAAATATTCATTCACAAAGCATTCATCATCAGACACAAAACAGATTATAAAGATTTCGATGGAATGGAAAAATACACGGAACTAAAGTTGTTCAGAATGGTCTAAAACGTAAAATGAGAGTGGAAATTTTTATTTTGGAGACAGAAAATTTTTTTCTCCAAAAGTAAAAACAATGCTTCCGCTAACATTAGGTAGACTCGGAAGCAAAATAGGTGAAATTGCCCATTCTCAGGGAGCGTGAAGATTTTTGTCGAGACAATCCTCTACGAATTTCTAGGCTCCAAGATCAAAGTTAGCCTCTGTACTTGTCAAACATATTGATCAAGCGCATAAAATCAAGCAATACCACAAAAAAAAGTCTAAATGAAATATCTAGTGACAAGTGGAATTGATTAGTTTTGAATTTCGTTGGCGCCGATGACGTATGTACCTTTCGTTATTGATGTACCTGCTCCCCTCTCGTAGTTTAGTTGCGTGATGTGTACCAAGTAAGGCACGAAAAAAATATTTGCCATTTCGTTGCTAGGAAAAAGGGTGATTCAGGCTTAGAGGGGCTGTGGCCAGCATGTTCCAATGAGTCTCTAGGGTGTTATGTGACGAATAGCATGCGTAGCATTTGGATGTTTGTGCGTTTGAGTTGGAAGGGGATGTCAGATGTACCTGTAGTTAATGAACTGACACCATGTTAAACGTCACGCACAACTTGAAACACTGAACACGTCAGGTTTTCAACCCCTCTGATACCCTAAAGTAATGAATGGTATGGAGACCACGCGTTGTGAAGCTAACATAGCTGTTAGAGAACTATGGGAACTAGGTAGACTGTGATAAATATCAAGAATAACCTATTATTTCAGCAAAGAAGTGTGTACTTACTTTGGGACCGAATCAGGCAGATTTTTTCCGAAATAAGTTTAAGACATGCCAAATTGCAAAGAAATAGAAAAACGATGGAGAAAATTATGATTTTTTGTGTGGTTTCCATAGCTATTTAACAGCAACAAGTAACGTCACTTCGTCTAGTTCTTTTCCCACGCATTAGATTGGAATTTCTCCAACAATAACTACACGCTTAGTACTGGTTGCAACCAAGCTTTCTTCATTTAAAATCTTTCAGTGTTTCTAGCTTTAGTCATAAGATGAAAATAGTTTATGGGTAGATCGACAGACATTCAAATCAGTTCAATGAAGACCACCGTTTTTTAGAGCTGAGGCAGACAGAACTCTTTCACAATCAATATTTCATTTCTTTGATATTGTATTTACTTAATAGGTTTGATCAAACGAAACGTGGCGTCGTTAACCGTTCAGCACTCGTTCTACAGGTTCCGTATTTTCTACAGAACGGATGACCGTGCACATGCACAATCGAATGATTCGCCATCATCACTACTTTCAGAATTTCTGTCAGAATTTCTTTCGGTTCACCATTCGAAATCCCTATAAATATGTGAATTTACATATCAAGTTAGCTTCACTTCTATGCCTGAGAATAAGGAGAATTACCGGTGTCCAATGTATGACGTACTTCCCTAGTCGTGGATATCGCTTTTGGAGACACCCGGGTTCAGAACGCAGTGCCCACTGTGCGGTTGTCATCTAGTGAACCTATTCTGAATCGATTTGAAACAGTCTGCCCAAACGTCCAAAGGCTAATGAACTTGATGTTGCTGTTTGGATATGGACACTCTACATGGAATCCCTTACAAGGATCTTGTCATAAAATCGTTCTTCATCTTAAATACATAAAACAACTATGGATATCTCACGCGAAACTCTTAGTACTCAAAACTTATTCTAAGGTGTATTTCAAAATTAACAATAATTAATAAAGAAGATATTGTCCAAAGTAACGAAGTTGGTTAAGGTGAAAATGCAATTCGACATAATCGGAGCCGTTTCACTCCGGTTGATGGGGATAGAAGATGGAGCTTATGCCTTGGCGTGGAGAATAAGAAAACTTCAGAAAGAAAAGAAGAAGAAAACAAAAATAAAATATATATATATATATATATATATATATATATATATATATTTATATATATATATATATATATATATATATATAGGTATATATATAAATTAAATTTGTTTATTAAACGAGAGAGTTGAGAGAAGGAAGTCCCGGGAAATGCGATCATAATTTATTAATTGCTATGCAATTCTTAGGCCGACCCCCAATAATTTTTTTTGTAACGTCCGTGACGCGAAGCGCGAGTTCGTGGGTTCGAATCCCAGCCAGGCTTGAAAATTTTATTGTATCCAAATTTTTTTATATCCATTTTTTTCGCATCGTGGGTTCGAATCCCAGCCAGGCTTGAACATTTTTTTATATCCACATTTTTTCAGGCTAAGAATTGCATAGCAAATTATCCTCGTTTTCCACGCAGTAGAAAAGAGAAAAGATCCGGCGAGGCGCGAAGCGCCGAGTATATATATATATATATATATATATATATATATATATATGTATATACACCTATATATATATATCACATTCAGATACTTGCCCATAGACCTAGAAACCATAAATATTTAGTTCTATGAACCTGCCCAATAGACAGAAACGGTTTTTGGATCCTATTTTCTCAGAGAATCGTTGCCACCCAGAAGAAGGTACGGTCACGATACTACTTTTAACGTACTGCCAAGTACTTAGTATTAAGCACTTTTCGACGTAGGATTGGAAAAAATGCTACCCTCTAATTTATTTTGACTACTACGAATCACGTTATCGGATATTTTAATGTCAACGAAAAGCGATGAGACGCCTGTCGGTATCGGAAAGGGCTTGAAAGACTCCAGGACACCGCCAGGCTTGCTGATAGGAGGCTCATGTAGGAAGACTCGTTCCGGCATGACGCCCCCTCGATAAGAAGTCGACCAGAAATCATGATGCCAGCAACATTATTTATCAGTGATGTGGTCTCATCCCTCTTTAAAATGTAGTATCTCTGTGATATGCGCAGCCTCAGATTTTTTATATACCACAGAGCTTTGAAGCTAACCGATCATAAAAAAAAACTTATCGTTGAGTATCCGGGGCAATTAAAAATCACCAGTCACCGTTGAAGCACTACGTTCGAAAACATAATGTTTCCGATTTCGGGCTACAATGAATGGTGTATTACTTTCCAAAATGTTGGACAAGGGAATACATAGTTACGTACGTACATTTGAAAATGTTCCAAGCAATGACGTGGTTCACTTGAACGACTCGTTTAAGCGCTGAAGAGGATTATATTAGTTTGCTTTGAGGATTATAATCCGAGAGAGAGAGAGAGTGAGAGAGAGAAGTATGGGTTTTAAATAGGGAACCTTTAAAAATTGAAGGAATGTCCATTTTTACATCAAATGCTTGGTGAACGATAAGGTAAGAAGTTGTCATAATTGAATGGGATAAAGTATTTATTGCATTGCCGGTGATTTGAAATCTAGTTGAGTATGAATGGAAAGTGGAATTGTAAACTATTTTGGGGTTTTTGAGTTGAATAGTGATATCCAGTCCAATAAAATTTCCAAATAAATTTCATCACTCCCTTTAAAATTTTTTTGCCCGCTCGACCAAAGGCAACTTTGTTTCACATATAGACCAAAATCACACAATCATGTTTCTAATCAGTTGTGTAAGTACTGCCTGCTAAATGGTAGGAGAGAGTAGGGTCATGTGGGATACCGGGTGGAGTGGGATAACTTGTTTATGAATTGAACACGTAGGCACTGCGATCTGCAAATTATGATCAATTCCATCATGTGAGCGTCGATTCTGAGAGAGTACGGCAATGTTATCAAGTAAGAAACATTTTTTTAAATTTTTATCCCATTTATGAAACATTTTTTACAACTCTGTTAATGAGTAGCACTCGCCAGCAATAGTAGGAAACCGTTTTATTACTGTGGCATGGTTCGGAGGAACATTCAAAGATTGTTTTGAACTCTTAACTTTGCATAGAACTATACCATAACAAGCGAAGCTATTTTTTATTCAAACAGAGCGGGTTGGGTCTAGTAAGATACCATCGGTTAGTTGTAGAAGGGCATCCCAATTTACCCTCCCGAAAGTATCTCACTCCATCTAACTGTCTAGATTTATGTTAATATTATTGTACTCTCATTCTTGTGTACGGTTTATTTATATCAAAAAGTGTTTTACAAGTTTGTTCTTCGAAATACTAGGAGAAATTCATGAGAATTTCCGGCATTTTCCAAGTTTTTATTAGCATCACACTTCGCCATACGCGCTATCCCACTTCTCCCACTAGTTAGGTGCAGTGGGATACTTTGAATACTTTCACAAAACTGATGACCATTACATACCTAGCTGCTGAAGATAAAATTACTAACTCCATAGTTTTAGGAGATGATATGTTAGGTGAACTCCTTTCAACATTTTAAGACCCTCAGAATGTTTCCATCGAAGTTATGAAGGAAAACCCATGAAATATCCCATTTCACCCCAACCTCCTCTACCTACACTTATTCTCCACCACGCCCTGAGAGGCATGTTCCAATGGGGCTCCGAACTAAAAAGGTCCGCCGCTAGGAGCGGTGGGGGGCGAAGGACCTGAGAAACACGGTGGTTCACAAGACTTTCCCCTCGTTGATACCTTACGTCACCCCTTTTTGCTCAAAAATTAGTTTCCCTCACTAAAAGTCTCATCAATAATGGTCAAAAATTGGATTTATACTATTAATAAATCAATTATAATAATAAAAAAACACACAAAAAACGATACCTATAACAACAAAAACAAATTGCTTCCGTCACGACCTTTGAGTATAAATAATATGGAGGGCTATTGCTCTTATTTCAACGCTGTTTTCCTGTCAGTTGATACGTGCCGCTTGCGGCGTCGCGCTGGACCAGGAAAATTACGCTTCCCGCCACACACCTGCTCGCAGTACGTAATAACGCGTAGTACATATATTAGTTAAAAATTAAATCACAAAACATCTTACGTCGAATTTGAGTAATTACACTCGAATACGATTCATAGAAAACTATGATAGGTACCACAGATTAACATCACATATGACATCAGCTGATCGGTGTAAGGCCATATTGAGTCGCGTATTTCACCGGGTCCATCGTGACAAAAGTGGCACCTATGTTAGACGACTCAACTACCACTAACAGAGCTCTCCATACTATTTATACTCAAAGGTCAAAACTGCCCTTGCAGGCAACAAAAGAATAGTAAATCGGTAAGGTCGTTGTTTACGTGTCCCTCTATCTTGAGCCTCATTGTAAGCATCTTGAGTTGAAAGGAAATAAATTAGCTGAAGAATGCCCTGGGCTGATTTAAGTGGTTCCTCATGTTTCAAATCTACTTTTCTACACCAAGGGAGGCCCCGCTTGAAAGTTTTATTATTCGATAGTTCTATCGTAATACTCATTCTGAGACAGTAGAATATAAAAATAGATATGTAATAAATAATTATATACTTATGTATACATTTAATTATATATTATTATTTATAATAATTATATAATTAATATCAATAATGTATGTATTGACGTACCTTCGTCATCTGATCCAATCATCTTGTACCTATCGAAGCCAGGTAAATGCCTCAATTCTCCTAATCCAAAGTCATCTTTGGTCCACTGCAGCTTCCCAAGTTTACCCACAACCCTGCACGGCAGGGTCACTCGCGAGCCCACGATCGCCGTCTGGTCTTGAGGCTCCATAGCGAATTTTTGCTCCGCGATAGCTCCTGCGGCCAACAGGGAGACTAGAGACCACAGGATCCACGACATATCTGAAACCAGAAAATTACCTTATAAGCTTCGGGGGCAGATTGAAATCCCTTTAAAAGTAATTTTAAATGTTTGTACAGTAATACAAATATCCGCACATTCAGGCATATTGTTGAGTATAATGCATGAAAATTCTTCTAGTACAGTTCGTTTTTCAGCGTTTTAATTAAATAAATAATCAATATTAATGTAAAATAACGCAGTGCATCTCAACTCATCATGATTTATATAAAATCTCCCTAGGAATTTCAAAATATTGTGCATCTAAACTCATCATCATGGGACAGGAGACCGAATAATGCAGTCGAATAAAACCTTGCCAAAATAAGGGAGACCCGATCTAACTGTATGAATACACCAGGCTTTTAACAGAGGAGAAATTCATGTTCTTTCTCCATGTGCGCGATGTTAATATATTTATACTCGTAGTAATTAAATTACGTGGCATCAACTGGAACAATGGCAGCTCCCCCCCCCCCCCCCCCCCCGGATTGTGCATAATCGCAACGGCAGTTCGGATAAACTGAAAATTATTATAGCATATCGTCATACATTATAATCAAATCATTGAAAATTTCTGAACGTAAAGTTTCAGTAAAAGAGTTTAAATGTTATTATATAGGTAGATGAGAGGAGGTGGATGATGGAGGTATGGAGAGATAATAGATGGTAGAATGGGTTCAAATAGAATGTTTGTTGGTTTAGATACTAACTTCGCACTTGGAGAAAAAATATTCTAAACCAATTGTTTTAGAAGAGTAGGTATTAAAAGTAGATAAGTAGGATTAAAAATAGATTAGATTGGAGCAGTAAAATAAATCTGATATCGGGAATTAAAAATAAAAGTAATTAACATACATATGTTTGAAACATTAGATGATGTGTATTATTGGAAAGGAATTTCCAACTCGAAACAGCAAAAATGCATTGGAGAAAAAATGGACAGAAAGAAAGGTAAGTACGTCATAATCGTAGTCAATGAAAGTCAAAGCATTACTCTGTTAAGTGGCAAAATCCCTACCCATTTCATCAAAATCGATCTATCAGTATCGGAGCTTCGTCTATAACAACCAATTTCAGGTTTGACATGTGTATGGTTACCTATTTCAACAAAATTAGTAGGATGCCATCCTGAAACATGTACCCAAATACCCTCAAACAGAATCGGATGGTAGATCGTGAAGCCTTAGAATACATTATAAGGTATCAGCATAATTTAAGTGAAGATGGATTCTACAAACCAACCACCTTTTTTGAAAATCACGAATATTACTTAGTCCATGTCATGCCACCTTGAAATAGAAAAAAAAGATCATAGCATTCATTATAGGTTATCGTCATGGAAGGTTACATGCATCCGGAGCTGTATTCGTCCTCCCTTGAGCTCCGAATAGGATTTTTCTATTTGTACGATTAGGCCTTGATAAAATTATGCTTGATGGAGTTAACGGTAGCGCATGCGCAGAGTGTAGTACTGAAGTGGCGTAACTGATAGGGGACCAGCCTAACCCGTGTATTTCCTAAAACTTTTATCAAAATCGAATGAAAACTTTAGGACACAGACAGACACGAACGGTGTTCAAAATGGTCTAAAACGTTAAATGCGAGTTAAAATTTGGATGTTGACAAAAAATTTAGATCTTTTCACTTCCCGAAAGAGAAAATTATGCTTTTGCTACATAAATGAGCTGACTCGGAAGCAAAGAGAGGGATGTGCAGTGGATACCATTGATCCGGATTGAAAGGGGATTCACGCACATAATCTCCGAAAATTTCATCATTGTCTGTATTTTATAAATTTGCCCGTTATAAGGATTTGCGGACACACAGGAATCCGAAATTGTTCAGGAAGGTCAAAAACAAAAAATGCGAATGGGGTTTCAATTCAGAGGAAATTTTGTTGTCACACTCTGGAAACTCAGATCACAAAGGTTCCGCTGTTTTTGGAAGGCTCGAAGGAAAACTATTCGGGAGAAAGACATTATTTAAATGCAATTTACTTTAATTAAAAAAATGGTAAATTGTTATTTCAGTCTCAGGTTGTCGTTTGTTGGGAATGAAGCGTATCAAAAGCAGAGTACGTGGATCCTGGTTTAGGATAGAGGTTAAATGTAGCTTTAGAGGCATCGAGTAGTGCACGCCTCGACACTTAGGATCTCAAATGGTCCATTTCGGATCCTTTGATTAAAGTACGAACAGTAAAAGGTTAAGTTTTAAAACCGCGAAGCGTTTTCAAATTGTTAGTAGGTAGGAAAGATGAGGAATAAAGAAGTCGTCGAACCCCATTTAATAAACTAAGACTATAAGAAAAGGAGGCAAGTGAACTTGGCGGAGTGGCTGTAGAACGAGCAGGTCGTTAGAAGGAGCGCGAGGCCCCGTCCATGTTACATTTTTCCTTGCACTGGCCAGAAACCTGACATTCCGGTTCTTCGGAAGCTCTCATTTCGAGCTACGAGGGGGATTTTATACTGAGGGAGCCCTCAGGACGCGAGCCTGGGTAACGGGATCGCTTTACAAGCCAGTCATCCTTCACTCAATCAACTCCCACTCTTTTCGATTCTAAATAAGAAACAACGTAAAATATTAATTAAGCAACAACAGCTTCCGTCGAACCGTAGAGCACAACAATACGTTCCCCTGATGAACGAACCTACATTCGTCCCGAGATCCTATAACAAGTCCTTTTCCTTGGATATCGAGTTTTGTTAAGATCACACCAAAACTGTACTATTTTATATCTTTGACAATAGTGTAAAGACGCTAAAGATATTACTAAGGCATGTTTTATAGAGTTGAAAAAGTGGCATGTTTACAGATCTGCGGGAGGTGATACCGAGGAGGTGGAACTACTTGGAACTGTTCATTTCTTTGATACCATTTCCAGGACCGGCAAGGTCCGTCCTACTGCGCTGTCTATTGCCTTCGGATATTATAGTAGGCATTGGAACTGGAATGGACACTTGGTAAAATACAAGTAATGGCGGAACAACGATTTGCCGTGGTAATTTATACAACTGATTTTTTTTTTGAATTTTTAATTAAAAGATTTAAGCCGCACCTTAAACAGAAGGATCAAATTACAATTGTTAATGCTGTTAATGTAAATAAATATGATCATTATCAATTAGAGAAAAATCTTACGGATGGTTAGACTATTGAGACTACCTACAACTTTCTGGAATGTTTTAGCCAGATAGACTTGAGTTGCCTCTCATTGGAACTGGAATCGTCTTCTAGTAGGTACTACCCTACTTGATTGTCCGTTCATCTCACTTTTTTTTACAGCTTAGTTGCAGCAAAAAGACCGATTAGTTTAATCTAAGTTTAAATCTAATCTAAGTTCATTTTATGCGATTTGTCGAGTTTAGAGAATAAAATCACGATACCGAAATTTTCGTTTGGCCTTTCGTCTTGTCTCACTGTAGCGTCCAAAAATATCTGGAATGTATTGAAACGGTGGGATGGCTAAGTGGAACCGGTACAGTTCTGGAGAGTAATAGTTCCCGAACCGTCCCGAAAGTTTCGTGAAACGTCACAGCTCTAATTATATCGTAAATATAACTCTCTAGTTATAACCTTAAACTGCGCAGATCACTAAATAAACACAACAATATAAGATTTGTTCGGACAGACCATTCTGAACGCGGTTCTCAGAACGTCGTTCTAACGGAACGTGAGGAGAACCATTCCGAACCCCGTTCGGAACGTGTGGCACTCCGAAGGCGCTTCGATGATTCAGATCGATGAGGGACCTTCATTAAACCAATCATTCATAGTGCAAGAATATAAATTTATTTTAATATTACAAATCAAATTCAAAACAACGGGATTAATTATGGGAACAAGAAAATCGATAAAAAGCCGAAAACAGCGCGAGGGAAATCGAAGAAAAATCCAAATATGTCAGGGCTTATGCCGAAAATACTCTGTGCGCATGTCGCGAACCATACGTTCTGAAAAAAATCCAGAACCAGTAGAACGGGTTTGGAACGGTTCGGGATTGTCTGTCCGAACGGAAAACCACACGTTCAGAACGCGTTCTGCGACTGTCCGAACGGCCAAAAAGGGACATGGCCTAGGTAGAACGGATCCGAACGGTTCAGTATGGTCTGTCCGAACGAACCTACAAGAAAGACAAACTCACAAGAGATACACAAACAAGCTTTACATAAACAAGAGACAGAGCATACCTGTTTCTGCATGGAGTGTTTAAACGAGACACCGGAATATGATCGAACAAAATCAACTGAAATTCAGCCAATTTCTAAGCCCAAAGTTGCTTTGTTCACTATTGTAATGACGATTTTTTCCTTTGGCTCTCAAGTCCTTGAGGCTCGTGTGATCTTGATTCATTGACGTAAAGACCGAGTAGAAAATTATATTTAATAGTGAAACGTGAAAATTACAAGTATTACAGAAAAGTTTATTATTTCTGTACAAGAGAACTCGTCTATGAGGTTTAGGTATAGGTAGACAATTATTAAGCATATGCCTAACGGAGCATGTGTCTACATAATTTTCAAGGTGAAACTACATTAGATGTATCTAGGCACCAACCTCAAGAAAATTATTAAAGACATAAAATAAAACACCTCCCTACGCTTTGATACCCCGTCTATAGGCAACAGAAGTTATAATATATACTCGATTCCTCGAAAATAGAATTCCGTTGTGAGAGAGGACACACAGAACAGTGAAAGAGGATCCATTGGAACAGAGTTCCATTGTATTTCATCTTACCATGAAGAGAATGAGAGAGTGGGGTAATATTGAGAATAATAAACCATACTTGTACAGCATTTCATCTATCAAGGAATAAAATAATAATATAGGACATCATATTAATAGGGGCAAATGTAAAATCATTGTAACAAGCATGACTTGTACAGTTTTCACCTGATTTCGATGAAGTTTTCAGAGATTGTACTGTTTAGCGTGTACATGGTTTTCAAATAAGTTATTCATCTCTCCCAACCAACTGGTGGCTTTAGCGCTTGAGCAAACGTAACATCTATCAATCATAATTTTTCATAGCCTGATTACCAATTTTGAAATTTTACGCTCCATCTTACCATAGAAACCCGCTATGGTGTTTTAAAAGATTATTTTAAACATTTCAATGATCAATTCATACATGTTCCAGATACGAGGAGGCCACACCCAACTTTGCAGACGTTTTTTGTGCTAATAAGATGAAGGGGTGCGTCAAGATATTGCAACGTATCAGCCAAATGATCTTAATACAGGGTTTTCGGAGGTTTGTTTGAATAGTGTATTAAGACAAGCAAATATTAACCAAAGCCCCCGTATCACGAGTATCATGTTGAAAACGCCCGATCATTTCGCTCGTATTAATTTTTTCGACCGACTCATTTAAAAGAAGACGATAGCCGGCTTATCTGTAGAAAACGACGTAGGCACGAGTGGTAGCAAGAGAGGAAAAAAGCTCACGATTTCATTCTTTTATCGGGCAACCGCCGGGGTTTGATCACAGGGAGAGAAAAAAGTCTCACTTTTAAGAGGTGATGGAGGAAGGTGCAAGATATCGGCCGATATATTTTTTTAAAGGCTTCCGGTGCTGAGCCGAGGTGTGCGGTAAAACGGCCGATATGGATTTTATCAGAGCCGAGCTCAACGCGTAAAAATGATTTTTCTCGGACCTTCCTAAAGCGATCAAGTGGCGTGGGGAAGACAATTAAAAATCCTCCCCTCCACCATCCCCTTCCCCGCTTTACGCCATTCTATTAAGAAGGAGTAATTCACTTTTATAATCTCTTTGGTCTTATCGACGCCGAAATAAAAAGAGCTTGGGAGGTGAGTTAACCGGTTTTTGATCATGAAGCGAACAAATTGTAATTAATACCCCTATTAGGGGTTCTAAAACTTCTCTTGCTTTCATTTTCACATTAAGATCGTGGAAAGTATCACATTGACTTGGGGAAGAAGGTAGAACTCGATTAGCAATCTACTGCAGGTCGCGGCATGCACCATTTAGTTGTCTAATCTACTATATTTTATCTTCCTATTTCTAGAAAACCGTTTAACTGAGTAATGAAATGAATACAGAATTGTCGGGCTGGTTTTTGGATGTTGCAATAAAAAAATCTTACAGGATGGTAGTATAAATAAATTTTTATCGTAGTTCATTGCCATTGCACGGAGAGGGAAAATTTTTAGGAACTCTTCTTATAAAATCGTACATTCTAACTAATGATAGGTACGCCATGTGGCCAAAAAGTTGGAACTTGTAGTTGTTAAGATTGTTCCAAGGGTTTTACGTTTGTGCATGCGTAAAGATAGTAGCAATGAAATTTACACAATACCAGCTAGGGCCAGACTCGCACAATATCTGACAATTCGTCGAAATTTAACTGAACTTTTACATAGTTCTACCCGCTTTACCCGTTTTACCCTCCAATAGACTGTTCAGCTCCTCGATCTGCTACTAGAGAGAGTTTGTGGACATCTTAGACATCTGTCTAACGCTAGACATCAGTTATACCTATAGGTAGCATACTGGTTATCGTACTAAAGTTCTAGTTGCATACTTTTACTGCTACAGTGAGTTGGAGTCTTCACTTCTATACTTTCATGCCAGAAATCATAAATGCACCTTCACCTATGTAGGAATGTATAGGGCAACGTAGAACGTAGATGTAAATTAAGTAGGTATATGTATTAGGATACTTGGTATCATAATAAACTGTTACAGCATACTTTTCGTAGGCTTCAGAATGATATATGATACGCCTTTGCTCCAAATTCCCCTCCCCTCGCATCATCAACCAATGCTCCTACCTCGAAAACCCTTATAATAGTGTGATGTAACAAATTTTCAGGTAACTACCAATAGCAACTACGTGGAATTTAATACAGATGTTGGCAAAATAATATTATGAAGTCAGGCAACAGATGTTTCAACATCGAAAATGTATTAGTTCCAAGCCAAGGAAAGGAAGAAAGAGATATTCATAATTCCGTGATGCCGGATGGTCTAGGAAAGTGGTAAACGGAGGGGGTATATATAGCAAAGTTCCTTCCAGCAATTCGTCTCCCGTGCCATGGCAAGATGGCTCCACTTAATACGGGCAGAACCCCATTATCTCCCCCCGTTCCCCTCTCAGCCACCACCACCGCAAAACCGGCCCCCTTCCTCACAATAAACAACTAATGCAAACAACTTGATGCATTAACGACAAACTTTCTAATGGCCCCGAAAAGCCAAATCGTCTGAACCTCTCTCCACAGCGTTCTGTTCGCGACGTTGGTTAGTCGGAGCGGGTTTTCATCTTTGCATTGCACGGGACACACGAGATCTGGGGGGAGTAGGGGGTCTGCGGTACGTCTGACCCCGAAATTGAAGGCAATTTACTGAAAACTTTAATAACGAGGGTCCCGTAACGGAATCTTTCGCTTCCCAGTGCACCATTAGCATAATACTATCTCCTTACAGTGTATATAAACGGAGTCGCTTAAAACGAATGAACTGTTCTTATGGTCAAATCAGGAAAACTAATCGAATCTCAATCACACTAAAATTCTGGTGACATTCTAAGAATGGAAAAAAGGCATGGCCGCATAACCGCATACACATTTCTTTACCATAACATAATTGTGGTAAATTCAATGCAAGGCAAACATTTTCCTAATACTCCGTTATGCATTTTTTTAAAGCTATTTATGATTAAAATTGGCCTAATTGGGAGTTTATGCCCTTTTTAAGGACATTTCATAGAAATTAGAGCAAAGTTAAAAGTGTAAACAAGACGTTCAACATCAGATATAAAAACTATTTGCAAATAATAATAGCAAAACAGGAAGCAGACAAAAAGGTGAAATTCAGAAAGTTTTGGACAAATTTCTTTTGAAAATTGATTTTTTTTTAAAGTCATTGTGATAACTTCATTTGTCATAAAACTTCTACAAAAATATTAAATTATGCAAATTATAGTCATGGGGATATTGTCAATATTTTCAATTTCATCAAATGATGGCGCATCACAAATTTTTCAGTAAAAGGCAAACAAACATATACTGTTGCGCATATAGAAATATGTATTCATTCCACTGATGGCTGGTTAGAAATATGAATTATCGAAGATTAAAAATCTTGAATATTCATGAAAACTTACAATTTAGTTTACAAGTCTCATCGTATTGTTATCAAAACGAAGGGTGTGGAATCTGTTTAAATTTTACATGGTAATTTATAATAACATATTGTCTAAAAGTTGAATGTGAATTCACATAAATTCGTGATTCTTGTGGAGACTAAGGATGATCTATAAATGAAAAGTTTTCCAAATTATAGGTAAAAGGTGATTTGCTTAAAAAAATTAATTACCGAATCATGGAGGAGTGATATTAAAGCTAACGGAGTCGCAGCTTCTATTGTGCACGTAAGGATTCACAACAGGTTGTATCGCAGAAATAACCGTTGACATGTGACACAGATCTCAACAGTAAATTGGTAGGTGCGTACTATAATAGTAAATAATGTGTCAATATTATGAATGCATCGATTGACATGAAGAGTTTAGTAAGGTTGTGAGGAGCATGTGCAAAGTCAAAGATGAGGTCAAACGGAAACGCAAGAAATAATTGGACTGTGTGGAACTCTAGTGTTCCCATAGTTGATAACAGCTTTCTCAAACCATCCTGGAATGACCTTTATGATTCGATGTTTATTAGGTTTAATATCACTAATCAGATGGACGCACGTCGGTTCAGCCAGTCGTATTTCCTAAGTTACAGCTCTACTCAAGAAGACGTGCGCAATCACGATGTAGCCAGTATGGGCGACAAAATAAGAAAGACTCAATGCCGACCTCAATGTAGAAGAATGTAGAACTCAAAGTAAAGGAAGAGATCCGCAGGAAACTTGAAATAAATAAATAAATAAATAAATAAAATAAAAAAATAAAAAACGTACCGAATCCTGTCAACTATATAGAGTAGTTTCGGCGCGTTAATTACTCTTGTATGAGAAAAGAAGATGGAGTCCCATCAATCCCACGAAGCAAAATCGGCGCCAAATGAACGTACTTGCAAGGGATACCTACATTTAACTCTGATAGCATTCTCATGTTATTCTAATCTCATCATCATCCGATATCATAAATAGTAGATACCATCAAAGTTATTTCAACCTTTCTGAAACCTGGTGAGTAACATGTATCGTAACTTACCTAACGGAAGAAATAAGGTCTGATCATTGAAACTTCAAGTGACTAGTCGGTACGATGTTTCTGAGTTGACTGCGGTGTTACTGGGCCTCCAAAATGCCCAACACATGTTTCCTCCCAGGCCCTGAGAGGAAAATGCAGACCCATCGTAAACCTGCCAATGGATGTTTCCGACCGGAGACAATAAGATATCCTAAAGGACAGCGAATGTGGCACAAGCCGTCACTGGGGTGTCGAGCAATTATTTACATTTTTTGTTGACGTCCGTGCTGTATAGAACATGAAACAGAGGAAAAAAATCTTGAACTGCTCCTACGAACTTCAAGTCACCTTCGGGAGAAATCTCCCTTCTTGGAAAATGTTTGTAGTAGTGAAAAAGTGACCCTTTCTATAACCTATAAATTTCTTAGAGAAAAAGGGTAAAAAAAATATATATATATTTCTTGAAATTGCAGGGACGATACGTTGTGAGGAACCGACTGGCTTAGCTTAGGAAAATATGGGTGTAAAGATACTCTACGATGACCTACTAGGCATTTTTTTAATAGCTTAGGCTATAACTGATAGGTACTGTATTCCGACCCGGAGGGTAAGTTTTATGGCCATTACGTGAGGATTAGGCTAGTCGGCAGATGAACTAAGCCTAGACGCATAAGAAATACAAACAAACTTTTTGGAAAATAGTTTCTAACAGTGAAAAAAGATCAATAGCTTTACAACCGAAAAAGTATTAACCCTCGGCCTACACAGTGCAACACAGGTATATGTACACCCACTTTTGACCCGACTCACATTAATTGGTATTACAGATAGTCAAGTTCAACATTCTAAGGAAAAAACCAATGTGAGGGAAAAAATACATTTCTTCTTAATTTTTAATTTTATTTATTATTATTATTTTTGTTTGTTTGCTCTATTTTGACTTAATCGGCACTAGTGTGTTTGTCTGTCAGTTTGTGATAGGGTACAGCTACAATTTTGGGCCTGTCGACTATAAATTTGGAAGTTATGCTCCTTATATGTACAGAATTTGCAGAATAGTTTTCGGCACCGATCGGATTTGACCCCAAGGCGCCAGAACCGGAAACGTAGCGCCAAAAATACAGTTTTCCTCCCAGTTTTTCAACTACGACTTCAGAATCAAATTCCCTACAATTTTGGTTCCCATTACTTTTTTTTGTTGGCCTAATGGTTTCCGAGGTAAATAGCATTAAAACTTGCTCAGGTAAATTCACAGAATTTACACATTGGTTGCCAAACGTCAGTTTCTTGTAAAAATCAATTATGTACTGCGTCAGAATTCTGGTCAGAGGACCGTCTAGTAATAAATTATATTGTATCATTGTTTCCACGTAAATAAGAGATGTTCATCTCTTCCTGGTCGTTAGCTGGCTCAGCAGTTCTACGTGAGGGACAGTCTCAGGAATCCCAAGCACGCTTCTTATTTCAGCTCGTTGATAGATTGAAATTGATAGGAAATCTATTTGAATAGACTAGATTAAATAGAACGTAGAGCTTAGGGATACCGACGGACACCACCTTTTCCAATACTACATTCAAAATTGTCAAGGCCATTCAACCTCAGAACGGTTTAGTAGAAAGGTAACTCAGATCTGATAAAAACTAGATGGTGATGAGCACAGTTGTGGTATAGGTACACGAAATGTCATGATGGTCCATATAAAGCTGCGAGTTCAGTTCTTATTTATAGGAAGACGCGGAAGAGGTGGGACTGCCAATCGCTCAACACATGAATAGATATCAACCCCCGGGCAACGTCCGACACCTCACGGTTTAACTGGCACATCAGGGCCAATCGAATCAAACTGAATCTCTCATTTTTTTTACGTAAAACTTAGAGACAAAAGATACTGGTAAGTAATGCGTTCATTACAGGGACCTCTCTTTGAATGGATTGTATATAATTTTGGTGAGCATAAAATAAGAGAAAAAAACGAAAGTATCGTGATTTCATGGAATCTTCCCCCCCTCACACTATTTCACCCCTTCACCGATAAATCCGGTAAATCTGAAATTTACGAGGATGCATAACTGGACTAAAATTTGGATCAAACAAACAATAAAAAACAGTCACGAAAAGTCTGATGAATATAGTAAAAATATCACGATTTATCGTTATCACCCCTCCATTTACCCCTTTCCATCACGAAATTTAAAACTCCTGTTACATATTCCAAAACTAGACCAAATTAGAAGTTGAACAAAAAAAGAATAATGAAAATCGGACGAGAATAGTGAAAATATCATGGTTTATTAATATTTTCCCCTCCATTTACCCGCTCTCCTGGTGAAATTTGAAAATCCTGACAAACTTTAATAAACTATCGAATTCATAATGGAACGAAATAAGAATCACGAAAATCGGTAGAGATTAGAAGCTTGGGCAGCGCTTGACAAAATCGGTAATTATACCATCCACCCCCCACCTTGACAGCAAATCCGAAATTTCCTTGGTTTGCTACACAACCAGACTGAAATTGGAATCGAACAAAATAAGAATCATGAAAATCGGTTGAGAATTGTAACTCAGGTAGCGTCGACAAAATTTGTCGAAAAAAACCAAGTTTTTTCATTTTTACCCCCTCCATTCCTCCTCTTACATCCTGAAATACAAAATATCCGATATTTGTTGCACAACTAGCCTAAAATTGGGATCGAAAAAAGAAAGAATCTCGAACATCGGTTGAGAATTGTGGTCTGGGCAGCGTCGACGAAATTTCTGTAACGCACGCCGCACGCACGCGCACACGAACGCACGCAAACACAAACACACACACACCTATGGTTTTTTCACGGATTCGGTCTGAATAGTCTAAAACGAAATTGTATACGGTTATTTATTTATTTATTTTAAATTCTTGGGTTGTCCCCCACCATACTGGATCAATTCCAATTGGCGTCCCTCTGATTAACGAAGCCTTGCCTATAAGACATAGCTTCAGAGGGACGTCCTAAAAATGGGTTCACTTTTTCTTGGGTTCGAATTTAAAGTTGTGAGTTGTTTGAAAATTGAAGTTGAGAATTTTAAATGTTATTAACAAAAAAGAAAACAATAAGTAAGTAGATATTTTACACTTTTAAATATTAATCTCCCTGAAGAAGCCCCAGTTCTTGGGGAAAAACGTTGGAGTAAAAGGACAGAGGGCCCTTTTTTATAAAACTTGTTAAAATTATACTATGACACACATGAACTATATTATATAGATTCGTAAGACAATTACCGACACCCATAAACGACAGGTAGATAGCAATCCCCGAAAAGTTCACAGTTGGTATTGAACGGCAACTATTTCGTGACTACAACGGCCACCAAGACCAACCTGGGAGAGGAACAGATTTTACACGACAAATGTTAGATGCGGGAAAATGTTGTAATATTTTATAAGTCAAGACATTTCTCGGAACCAACTTATTGAACTGTTTCTCGAATGCAAGTATCTCGATTACCACGAGGGTATTAATATTTCATCCGTTAAAAGCAACACAGGGCCCCAGGAAACCGTGGAACGAATGAGATGAAACCACATGAATAATTTAATGTCTCACGTTTTTTTCAGGTTTCACATGTTACTCACTTTCTTGTACAGACATCACTTAGAAGAAGGAAAAAACCCCCGTGCCATATGGAAACCACGTGGTAACACCGGATGGCCCAAGCACCACATCGCTTCTAAGTACAACGACGTTAACAATCTCAAGATTCCAACGCCTGCTTTATTTTAATCGAACGGATCTATTAAAGAAGAGTTAAGAAAAAAAAAAAAAAAAAAAAAAAAAAAAAAAAATCCCGGCATTTGACAAGGTTGAGGGCCGACGACGTATAAATAAACTAAGCGACACTTCGGAAATAACCCCGTCTATATAAAGCAACAAGGGAATCTAAGTCTGGCCGTTGAAATGCCGGAGGGTCGACGACTAGAGTGCGACGAGACGGCTGGAGACAATCACTCAGTACTTACCGGAGTTCTAACAATCTTGCTTCCGGAAGCGTCTCCCTCCCACTGCATTGGTGAACTTTTCTTTCGGCCATAGTTGAAGTCAAACCATCAAGAGCCGCCAAATTGACGTTTACAGGGGGTGCCAATGTGATGTTGCGAGTCTGGTGGTATAATATTACCCGGTATAAATGGGGAGCAGCATGGGTTGTGTGGGCCTGAGCGAGGGGCAACAAGGGTTGTTGGGGGCATAAGCGGAGCATGGGTTGTAATTCCGCTGAAAACATCACTCCGCCGGTCTAATTTGTAGAACCTGGAAAAAGACATTGCAACTCCGCTGAGGGGCTTTTTATCCTCTCAAGTCAATTAACTACGTCCCATTAAATCTTGAAACTGTGCAAAAATTTCAATTCTTAGCATAGCAATACCACCAATTCAAACGCGTAACGACTGTTGTTTCTGCGTGTACATCAACATACCTGCTATTTCAGATTTATGGAGTCGAAAGGATTAATGAAGGATCCCACTCATTCTTGTAGTATTTTGGGGGACGAATCAGTTGAGGGGGCAAAGTAGATGCTAGTTCTACGTGTACCCCACTCTTCCACGTTTTAGCATACCCCACACACCTATTACACATTAGCTTTCTGGTATGGGAAAGATTAATGAAGACTCCATCTCATTGGTTGGGGTTTTTAGGGGAACAAAAAAGTTCAGTGGGTTTTGTCTATAGCTGTTTCTGCGAGTGCCCTAACCTTAGGTATGACACCTAGCATACCTATTATGTCGAAAATTCCCATGGTATGATGAGGGTTAGAGTGGTAGAGGAACTGATGAATATTTGGAATAAGTACGATCATGCAATAAGTATTGTGTACAAGTTAAAATGTTATAAGTAAAATAGCGTTCAAATATTTGCAAACTTTTTTGACAGTACTAATTTGACGTTTTGACGTTCTCGTAACTTATGGTTAATTTTTTCCAATTTATTCTCTCAGTGCTGTTGTTTGGTGTTAACTATCAAAACAAAAAATTTTGTAAAACACAAATAAATTTAAAAAAATTATAATAAAACTAAATAAATAAATCAAATTGAATAAATCACTAAAATAAATAAATAAAATAAAAATGATAATAATCAATTAATTTAAATAAATGAAAATGAACGCATTTTATGTACCTACATCAGGAAATGCATTATATAAAACAGTGGGTGAAAAAGTGAAAAAAAGAAGAAGGTAAAATACGTACTTATTTGTTAAATTAGCGGTTGTTGAATCATTGGTAAATAATATATACACTTGTTAAACTAGCCTTAATGCTGTCTTTAACTGAAATTAAGTAGTTGAATTTTGCATATCTAGTTTTATAAGCGAAATATACTTTTTCAATTTTTGTACCGTTCTCTTCGTCAGAATTTACAAATCCTATTTGCCTATTCGCCTATTTGCGCCGTGAATGTTGATAATACAATTCAGCACATTATATAAATAATATTATGGTATGAATATTATATTTCAAACGCTATAAACACAAAGCTTTGTCATTAATTTTAAAAAACCGTTAAACAAAGATCACTGGTTTACCTTCTCTTATCTCCTTCTTCTTTGCAAAATTATAATGCATCGAATTTAATGGGAACTACTAGTAAGTGCTTGAGTGGGTGTATTGGGTAAACGCCAGTACGCGACAGAAAAAAGTCCTCATTAAAACTGACGAAGCGAGAAAATATCGTTGCGAGAAACCAAAATAAACGAGCTGGAGCCTCAATAACGAACACCTGATCTGCTTGTTAACAGAATCGTGAGGTCGGGGCGGCTCCTATTCTTTGGCTTTGAGCCGCCACTTGAGAAAATCAGTAAAAAATTAGTATGTATACACTAGCCAATTTTATTGTTTAAGCATACTAAAGAAAAAGAAGACAATTATGAATAATGAAACAGTCATAATAATGACCCGGTACTCCGGGTCCGGTACTCGACTTGCTAGTGACAACGGATTCCTCCGAAAGGTACGTAAATGATAATTTTAGTCATAATAATACCGAAAAATGCAGCATGATCGTAAGAGTGAATTTTCGTGAATTATCGTACGATATTATGTTAAATTGTTTTGAAAATTCAGGATTTTAACTAAGAAGGAAATGTTCACTACCGATTTTATGGCAAATGAACTTGTTCTAAATAGTTTTCGGCAATTCAAGAATATTTTGGATTTTTAGTTTTTTTCGATGCTGTTTTTATCTGTTTTTTACAGATATTAATGAAATTTGAGTACATTTTCAGAATAAAGTTCTAGTTCAATGTTTATACACTTTTTTTTTGTTTTTACTAAAATTCTGCTAAAAAAAGCTAAGCACCAATACAATGATGATAATAATATCAGCCTAAACCAACAACTATCCGCCTAAACCAACAACAATCCGCCTTATAATTAGCAATTAGATTTAAAATTAAATTCAAATTAGCCACCCGCCCGTGATTTTTGTTTAAGCTATGCGAATTTCAAAAGGAATGAAGCTACTGCGATGGCTCAAAAATGTTAAAATTAAAACTTTTCACTTTCATTTTCTTCATGAAAATCCGTTTTGATGCTTACTGAAACGATTCCTGGATGTTAAAAATTTTTTATATGCATATATTTATATTACATGTATGTGGCATTCCAGACGATAATCTCCTTAGGATTGAGAGAAAAGTATCGTTTTTTGTGAAAAAATTAATGAATTCATTGAGTTAAACGAATTCATAGCACCTATTTGGATATCATATTTTATAATTTCGCCTATTTTGAAGTAGATAACTGTGATTAAGTTGTAGAACGGATTTATGTACTCCCGCGGGAGATCCAACCAGAGACCATTCAATAGATTTCTGTCGTCTCCAATCCTGAAGGTATTACAGTATATCAAGGAAACTAAACTGCGGTATGCATCGTGAAACCTTCCACGGTGAGGATCAAAGGATGGCCGGACACCCCTATTTCTTCTAAAGCCATTCTGTTGATAATCATGTCTTTCTGCATAGGAATTCTCATTTCACTAGAGATTACACCGGGGTTTAATATCTCCGGCATTATGCAAAACTGGTCCGCACCCTAGTACCTACACAGATTTGATTTTTTTCTCTTCTTTTTTCTCGTTACTGCATACCCCATTCTAATTATTACGAGCCACGAGTCCTCAGGTACATTTTCCTCTCTACCTCATCTCTTCGCCCTATCGACATGACTCCCGTTCACGCGAAAATTACCATCGGGCGGAAATGGGCGGGACCCTGAGCGTGTTTTGCAGTTGATTTTCCAATAATAATTGGCACGTGGGGGGAACGACGATTCGATATCAGGAAAAAACTATCGCAATTATTCTGAATTGCCACCAGAATAGAACCTATTTTAAAATTATTATGTTGACATGATCGCATTCGTAGTTGGATGAATTTACATCAACCTGTTAAATCCTAACCATGGAAAACAAGGAATCAATAACCTTTACCAATCCATAATAAACCTAATATCCCATTACATATATATATATTATATATAACCACTATGTCACTATATAAAAGTTTGCCCTTTTTTTAGTGTAAGTGATTAATACGTAGATAATAAATTGGATTAAATCAGAGATACTACTAAACCAGCCATGCATCATGATACAAAGAGCGAATTTCACTAAATTAACGTATTATATTTATGATAAAATATGCATAAACTTCGGCCAATCTTGTGCACATAAATTTTTAACTATGGATGTAATAATATATATAATTTTCGATGAAACATAATTTTCGATGTTATGGAAAAAAATTCTACTGAAATTTCGCTCTTTGAAATTTTATTTTCTATTTTTGAAATTTTGTGTGTGCAGTTTTATAGATTTTTCAACACATTTTAATGGAATTTAAGTATATTTTGCTGTATAATTTTGTGCTTAAACTGATAAATTTTCTAATTTGTAGTTCATAAAATTTTCCGTAGTTATATTCTGCTAAACAATATAAGTAAGTATAACATTTTTAAAGCCGTTTTTAGTGATTTTTCCCGCAATTTTTAAAGAATGTGACTCATTTATTGAGCTCAAAAAATGTTGTCCAACAAAAGAAGATCAGTTCTTCGTGCTGCCGTGAAAGAAGGGACAATTTGTGGAGCTATTTTATTAGCTTAATTTTCTATGAAACTTCGCTAAAACACTCAAGAACAACCAACAAACCAGCGGTTTTTTTCCCCAAGGAGCTTCTAGAGTGCTACACACAGTATTGTTACAGGTTAAATACCTAATGTATTTTCCAAGTGGAAGTGGTCATGCAGATCTTAAGTATAAGATGTCTAGGTTTTGAAGGCTCAAAAGGGCTGAAACAAAAAAAAAATTTTTTTTTTTGAAGAAAACATAGATATATATTTGAAACAAAAATTGATTGTGACGTATGAAAAGAATTGAGTTTTATAGTTTCTTTGTTATAGTTGTGATTCACAACTGGAGATTTGAGAGGTGAGGTAGGTGTTGTTAAACATCAGCTTGGCGCACAGTGGGGCCACAAAACTAAATACCGCGACATAGGACCAACCAAATTTTTTTAACCCCCATAAAAAGTAGAAGCTTGAGGTATCTAACTTTCAGTGTGTGCGAGAAAGCAAGATATTTAATTAAAATAGTAAGATTTGTCACGATTCTGTGCACATGAACAGAAGAAATATGCAACATTTTGGCAATTTCGTAGAAGTTTGATATTTTGTATTTGATCTTATGTAATTATATATATTTCGGAGGAGGAAATATGGTTTTCGGTACCACTCATTACCATTGTAGGCAAGAAAAAGAGTTAATTGTGCCCGGATTTCTCATCTTTGGTGCGATTTTTCTGTTTGATGTTGAGAAATATACGTATGTTTAAAGTTACATGTACATAGATGGCTATTCGAAAAAAAAGCTCCAAATTATTCCAAGAAACGGGCTTCAAAATCCTTTAGCGTGAGTGTTATATGAGAGAAAAATCCAATAATCTCATCCAACGACGTCCGACCCCCGTCTTGTTTGAACAAAGTGTGCACAGCCATAACTATTTTGTGGTCTGCTATTTCATCTAGAGAAAATACCGATAATTATTGTCTGTGACTATTCGATATTAGTAGTATAATGCATTAATTTAGAAAAAATTCTAATCACTTGTTTCTTAAGATACTAAATTTATATATTGAGATGGGTTAAAAAATTGACTAATTCAATTGTGGGAGCCAGATCCAGTCGGGAAGACCAATTACGTCTTTGCTTGATAAGGCCTATGTAATAAACAAAAAATTGACTAAAAACGTTATGGAGTTTTGCGTTGTGAGCCAAGGACAGCCGGAGCCGGCAAGTTGCTGCTCAAAAGAACAAGACAGAATAAGTAAAACATTTCTGTAACAATATTTTTTCTTCATGCCTGAAGTGTTTATTTTTTTAATGGTTCGCGTTTTAAAGTTTTCTCTTGAAAGGAACGCTGATTATAGGCGAAGAAAATAATGGAAGTCTGAGAGAGAAGCTGAGCTGAAAGGTAGCTTTCAGGCCTACTTAAGACTTTTTTCTCCTCAAGTTGGCACACGTCTCCGGATGGAATCGTGTTTGGCACTCTGGACCAATGACTTCTTGAGGGACGTAAGTTGAAAAGCTGCTCTTGTTAGAAAGAAATCGTCTTTTCTTCACTCGAGAGATTAGGGAAACCCCTTTTAAAATGATGTAGCGAAAGGAGGAATTTCGTGAGGGTTTGATGCGTGGAATGATGTGGCGGAGGGCGATGGGCCGGGAGGTTGGGGGGATTAGGAGTTTTCTTGGTGAGGCAAGATGGTTGTTAGAAAATCGTGCGGGGGTTGGGGGATATATTGGGGCTGGTAAATCATGCGATAAAAGGGGGAGAGGGGGAAAGGAAAAAGGATGAAAGAAAAGAGAGCTACGAAGGGTGGGGAGGAAGGGGGAAGATGGGACATGCTTGCAGACCATCATTGAATGGTTATTGATTTATACCCCCCTCCTCCTCCCAATCCGTACTCCAATATATCCCTTTTCTTCCCTCTTCTTCTCTCCAAAATCTTGAGGGGGAGAGGGTATAGACACAGAAGAAAATGAAAGTTGTGATAATTTATGGCCAATGGCTTATCAAAACCACCAAAATGTCTCTTCCCCCTCATGGTTGTCATTCGGGCCATTTCCCACTCTGATCGCTTCAGTGTCCCCGTCCCTCTCTTTCATCTCTAATGGCACCTAGATAAAGAAATATTCGTTTGAAAAATATTATTCATTATGAAAAATTTACTTGATAAAATGTAAATGTACCTGATAAAAAATTCAGGTCATGCTTCTCGGCCAAATGATCGAATTTTCTTAAATTGTCGTATTACAAACCATTTGTATACAAACCAATTTCAGTCTTTATTTTCATGTAACACCATTCAGACTCATTTCTTAAAACACAAACGTTAAACCTATTAGGAATTAGGAATTTTTGAAAAAATTAGCCGCTCTCCCGAAAATTGATTATAGAGACGATCAACTTCCACAACAACTGCTTCATTTAATGCCCTATCTAACGGTACAGTTAATTTTACTTTTACTTTGCTTATTAGGGGAAAATTATGTTCTAATGTTGAAAAACTAATGTTGACTAGTTTTACCCCTAAATATACATAAAATTGAGGATAACGAATAAACTAATAATTTATGAGCTGAATTGAAAAACTAGGTTATAACTGAGTTGGATCTGCAAGTGTTACTGTTCGATTTAGCGTGAACAAATGCGTAGAAACCGACCCCAAACTTCTAGGTTTCTACTATTTTTCAAGGAAACTCTCAATTTCATTGAAAAAAAAAAAAAAAAAAAAAAAAAAAAAAAAAAAAAAAAAAAAACTCTTTTTTGCAACGTTGAAACATTATTTTCTCCTCTAATTATCAAAGTAAAATAAAATTGACTATACAGTTCGAACGGGTATTAAATGAATGAGTTTTAATGTACGTCGACGGTGTCTAAAATTAAGTTTGTAAGAAGGACCAGTCTTCTACGGTGAAGGGATTTTTTAAGCAATATTTTAAAATTTCACCAATTTCACGGGCTCAAAAATTGATGGCCAACAAACTCCTACTTTCATTTGGAAAGCTTGATTTTTTGGCTAAAGAACGGGATTTTTATCTCCATCCTCAAGAGAGTTATCGTCTAGTCTAGAATGACACAAAAACTCACAAACAAGCACACGCACGCGCGTGTTCTCTTGTATAAAATGTGGTTACGGAGCTATGGTATCTTGTTTTCGTATTTGTTGGTCCTTTCCGGAATTCCCATATTATCTGATTACACTAGACACTGTAGTTCATTATTATGAATGTACTTTCACGGTTTAACATTCCAAAAAACTATTTTTTTAAGAATCTCTTCAGAAATAACCTCTCACCTACGTGACGATCCTGGACAGCTCAAAAGGGAATTACTTAAAATTATTACTTATTCGTTCAGTTACGTAGTTGAAGAAAGTGAATTGAAATTATATTTACGTAATATTACGAGTTGAGGCTTACATTCAGATGAAGAGGAGATGATGGTATAGGAGAACATAGATTGTGTCAACAAAACAATATATCTCTCACGAACTTGTAAAAACCTGACACCGAGAAAACATACACCAGGAGGATGAACAAAAGTCATACCCATATGCGCAGTTCATACTCACTAACTTTATAACCTAACTGTAAACTACAAAACTCTTGCAAGTATTTTTTTCTTTTTACTCAATTACTCAAGGGGGAAGTTTTTATGGAACGTGAAAGGAGTGGTTCCATCATGCGCTTGAGATAGTTTGACAAGGAATATCCCTCAGAATAATATTTATGATGACCCGTCTAGCCCGCAAAAAAACATAAACCGTTAAACAACAATTTATTTTCAGTTGTTGGGAGGGCAGCTGACGTGTTTCGATGTCCATCGATCCCTCACCGTAAAGATTTTTTTAAGCGGAGGCGCCTTTCACATGTCAGTCTTGTGAAATTGAGAGGATCTACCCTCAGTTTTGTTTTTATCCGAGTCCACAGGGGAGCTTTTAGAAAGTGACACTAATAAAATGAGGGTGTTGCCAGGATACGTAAGTTGTGTTTGTTTTCTCAAGTCCCTTATTGGAAAATGCGGGCTTTTTATTGATTTTTAGTCTTTAAATATACCAACAATAGGACCCCGTTCTAATTTGCACTGAAGCCAAATGCACCTCCGCTGTGGCAAACATTAGATCCCAATTTGCGTTCCTATTTTATATACTACTGACTACTCAACGATGGTAACGGTCACATGCAGCATCAAGTAGTCAACCAAGCTTTGTTTTCATTTTAATTTCCCCTCGTATTTCACGTTTTAGATCTACCTGACCGATTATGGCTCCTCGTCTGTCTGTCGGTCGGGCCTGCCCATAGATCTTTGTATTTTTTTAAATTGCATTTATTTTTAACAAATACGTGTATAATTTTTTAATTATTGTAAAGAATTAAGCGGAATACGCCAAGATGGTAACCAATGAAAATCAGGGTTCACAAATCATTATCTTCTGAGAATGCATGAACGCTCAATATTAAAATGGTAATTCATCGAGGCCTAATAGTCCGATTTCACTCAAATTCGGAAAATAGTTGAGTACAGAATTATTATGATTATATGATTAGTTATCAATCAATAGTATAATATCCAGATAAATAGTGGGTACTGCGTCTGCGCAAACCTGAAAGCCTTGTCTCAACCATTATTTCCGCAATGTCAATCTCATTTAGATACAATTTTCAGGGGTTACGTGGGTTAGAGCTATATCAATAATAGTCATAATCACTAATATCCAATAAGCATGGGTAAGCGCTAAACCTGGAAACAAGCAGAACTTTCACGATTTTCATTAGATGTTTTAGAACTTTTAGGGGAGGTTTTTTTATTTTGTTTAATTGAGTATTTTTAATGAATTTTGAAATTTTCGCTATTGTCATGCTACATAATCATGTTATGAATTAACAGTGGGGACTTAAGCTCCAAAAATGGAAGATTAATTACAGTGATAATAACGGGACGTATTAATCGTGTCGACGGAAAATGACCCGCGATCCTTACTTAAGTAACAATTTATTTATATCTTTAATAAAATCGGGATTCGTTGGAAATTTTCTTCTTTTCTTCTTTAATTTTACTGTTGCTGAACGGAGCCGAACGGATCTCAGAATTAATTTTCGCTGATCGTTGTCTGAATTTCCAAGCAAAGTACAAATGGGGGATTCAACTAGCCTATAAACCCAATTACCCGGAATGAAAACGAATTTTCCCCACCCAATTATGAGAAGGGAAAAAAATCGAGAATAAGCGAACGGTTGAGGGAAGGAATGAAAGGTAAACGAGCTCTTTTGTTGTGGAAGAAGGATATAAATAGAATGTTTAAATGTACCACTTAGATCGCACCGATTAAAGCAATTTGGCAAACAAACCTTGGCGAAAAAAGGGGCCACCTCCGGTTACAGTAGCGTAGAATAGAAAGAGGGTGAGGGGTCATTTCCTACGGAATTGTAAATGGGTGGATAGGGGTGGTGGTGCTTCCTCCAGCCCGCCATGGAATCTCCTTCCTCCACTTCCCCAACCCTGCGGGAACCTTCAAGCCATTGCATCATTCAGTCGGCACTTCTACTACCCCAAGCTACTACCCGTTCAAGATACAGCATATTGCCTTATCAGTTTTCCTTCTTTTCCATTTTATCACTTCCATTCCTCATACCGCTCGTCCGCATTTTTCCGGAGTTGTTCCTTCCCTTTTCCCACCGCGATTCCGAAGGGATTTCCGGTTCCTTCATCGCTTCACGGATCGTGTTTTCCTTCAACGGCATTGTTAGTCATCGGTAGTCGAGTAGAACCAGAATAAAGCAAGAGGTTTTCCCAGGAGAGTATTGATCTAGCGATCGATGCTCTCAAATCACTTCTTACTACCATTTCAAGTTGAATTTTTGTCCGAACCACCATTCTTCATCATACATACTTCAAATGCAGGATCTGAATGTGACCTGATGATATCACTCAAGACCAGCACTTGTCTAACCACCCTTGGAGATGTATCCTGTCTTATCACCTGCACACCAGGATCATTCCATAGCATTTAGAAAGGGTGATTTTCCAAAATTATTGTCAGTTTTCAGCAGCATGCTGTCAATAATATGATTTCAAGGCTTCATCCAGAAGTTAGGGGGAAAAAACTGTTTTCGTTAATCTGCTAGGTATTTAGGTGACCCTGGACTGAGGAGCGCGCAGTATTTCCGGTCCTTTCATCGCTTCACGGATCGTGTTTTCCTTCAACGACATTGTTAGACATCGTTAGTCGAGTAGAACCAGAATGAAGCAAGAGGTTTTCCCAGGAGAGTATCGATCTAGTGATCGATGCTCTTAAATCACTTCTTACTACCAGTTTAAGTTGGACTTGAGCTGAATTCTCGCCCGAACGCTCATGGATCCAGGAGCTGTCCACCAAATGGAGGATCAGAGGTTGGCCTGATGATTATACCAACTGTCCAACACCGTTGGCGGGTGGGGGGGGGGGGGGGGATGAGGAGGGGGCTTCCTAATCACATTAATACCAAGATAATTTTACGAAATATTGAAAATTATAGTTTTGTGTTTATCCAAAAATCGTGTTTATTTGTGTGCACAAGTTCTCCAAAGTAGGGGAGTGGGAGTGCATAATATTTCAGATTTCTTCGTTGCTTCACGGAACGTGTATTTCCTTCAACGTCATCGGTAGTCGTGTAGAATAACGGGAAAGCTAGAAGGCTTTCCCAGGAGAATTTCGATCAAGCAACCGATGCTTACTACTAGCGCTTACGCCAACAATGTGCAGGGCTTAGGTGACAGTTTGAATAATTCAGAAACATACACTAAAGATTAAATTTTCGAAGTTGAGCGTTGAAAAAAATTATAAGCAATCTCAAGAAAATTTGAAGAAAATTCATTGTATGTTGGAAAAAAAGTATTATTCGTTAAACAAGACCTGCACCCATGGATATGCAGTTTACGCCTTCACATTCATACTTGAATCATTTCATGGGAACACTCAAAGACAAGTTTAGTAGTACGTATTCTTGTGAAACCGGGTTATAATGCAAGTTTAGTATATTTAGTATGTTTCCATTTTTATTTTTTGGGTTTTCAGTTACTTATTAGTTATTGTATAGGAACCAAAAAAGGTCAAAATAGAATTACGCATGATTTTTGACATGTTAAATGATTTTTTTAAAGTGACTTCTTTAAATGACATAAAAATGAGTTGCATTACGATGATTCATGGAATATTCATGGAGGAAGAAAATTTTAATGAATACTCTGTTAGTAATTATCTTGAGTATTTGCAGTGACAATCATCGTTTCAAAGATGATTAAATTCATCTAGGAAAATTTGACGTTGAATACTTGGATATCAAGAACCAGGTATTTTGAACATACTTTAGCTAATTTAGCTTGCTTGGATTTTTTGTTTTTGGTAATTTGGGATTTGTATACGGTTCATAAGTTTTCTTGAGCTATTATCAAATTACTAGGGTGTTAGCCTCAAGAGGCCATGTAAATTTAAAATGAGGCATTTGAGTTTATTAGAATGAATTTTATGAGTATACAACCATTCTTCCAGAACCAACTGTATGGACAACCAAGATAAAAAGAGTATTTACCCATAGGCATCGATGTTTTCAACTCGGCCACCTCACCTGAAAATATAAACAATACCAATATTAATAAGAGATACTAAGAGATACTTGCAATAGAGGATCATGTTTCAAAATTTAATATAATTTCTAGAAGGGAAGTAGCTAAAACCACTTCCTTTAGTTTACTGTAAAAAAAAAAAAAAAAAAAAAAAAAAAATATATATATATATATATATATATATATATATATATATATATATATATATATATATATATATATATATATATATATAAATGATGATAACATCCGAAGATATATTTTCATCGAAATATCCAATAAAATTATCACATAAAATCATCCTTTTATTCTAAAAGTTCTTGAGATGTAGATTTTCAAAAGTTCATAAAGACCTTCATATGGCGGACAAACCGATGAACAAGCATTAACCCGGATGGCCTCATTGAAATCATATCAATAATAGTTATAAAATAATCCGAAATATCACACATTTATTCCGGAAGTTTTTGAGTTCTTGATTTTTAAAAATATTTTGACCATAATATATGTTACCACTCGGAGTTGATTGAGAACAATGTCAGGATTACAAACAAATTCCCGGCTGATGTCTAATTTTCGAGTCAAATTTCGTAAACTTTCGCCCAGAATTTTTGGAGAAAAGCTTCGGACGGCGCTGCGTACAGTGAACGGAAGGATTTTTTTTTTAAAATTCGATTTCTGGAATATGAGTATTTTGAATTGAAAGGTAAACTAACCAATTTCGAGAGAGGGTTACTTTTCTTTATCGGTTGCAAAAGGTTCATTATTGAAAATAATTAACCAAAAGGAAGAAATTGAGTAGGTTTTAATACGTTTACATAAGCCCAGGGAACATTAAATTACTTCATCTAGTTTGAGAGAAGTCTGGTGAAGTGGAAATTCCCAATGGAATAGTGAAAGAGAAGAAAAGCAGTTACCAGCACGAATATTTATGGCATATATATTAAGTAATTATAGAGTAGAATTATGTAGGTTTTTTCTGGTTGCGGGAACTTTGAAGTAAAGAGCACTTCGTAAATTGACGCAAATAGGTGCATTTACAAAAGTCGTTAAGCTTTTCTTTGAACAGGAATGATAAAATCATTACATACTCTCATCGTATAAAAGTCCAAGAAAAGCGGTAATACATAATTTGACCTCGAGAAATGAGTGGAAACTAGTTGATCTTTAAATGAAAAGGCACAGCCTTGAATGACATGTGCTGGTTAACTTCGCAGGTGTTGATCTCATGCATCATTATGTTCGATTTGCAGGCTTAAACCAATCAGGTAGGCTAAGCCGATATTTTAATCGAGCCTTCTAATTTACTGTATTGGAGCTCAACTCATTTGTTTTCAAAAGAGGGAAAACTCTGGGGGTATCATGGGCATATTGACGGTGGTTCGGGAACAAAGCCAAATGAAAATGAGATCGAAGGGGATTATACCTCAGCTCATATTAAATTCCGCCTTTTGAATTATATATAACACCGAGGAGTACAGGTTTGAATTATGCATAGTTGAGCGCACTCCGGCAGTCGGTGCTAATGAATATGAAACAGTTTTCCTTGGGATTAGCTCAGGACGCACATATTAGCGCCGTTTACGTAAATACGCCGGCTCAGTTACCCCCTCCACATTATCTGCGTCACACTCCTCTTAAGTGATTATTTTAAAACATCTTCCCCGAAAATACGAAAGGTAAGAATAAAAATCCGACTTTTCTGCTATTACCTCCAGGGAGGAAAAAACGTTTCCAAATGTTTTAAATGAAATCCGCGAAGGAGGCCTAGCCGTTAGGCGTTAGCGAGAGTGAAGTGGGAAAGGGCCGCTTAAAATGCGAATATTTTAAGCGAAACGCTTCTGCCTCTTTTCCAAAGGACTTCTCAACTGAGTGGAGAGAACAAAAAATAAACTTCAGACCGACAACTTGATTGTCTTGGAGGGCTGTGATAATTAAAATAATCGGGAGGCTGCAATCCGGCCGATACGAGCCAAGTTTTTTGAATTACAAACAACTTCGAATTAGAGAGAACGAATATCCCGTGTTGAAATAGATAGGAAATAAGAGAGGTCTTCTGGGGTTTCAGGTGGAGTGAGGCCGGAATTATTTAGGCTGTAAAACTATCGACAATGTTTAGCTACAATAAAACCAATTTTAGGAAGCTTTGTAACTGGAGATATTTAATTTTAAAATGAAACAGGTTTTCAGAAAAACCATCACGGAGGAATTTGTTTGCTTTGAGTTTTTTGCCAACGATGTGAACACAAACAATATTATTTTGATCCATTTCCACGCTCCCATTCATATTACGTTGCCAGTTCACAAATCGTTGCAACCGCATGACTAGGGATTACACAACTTTGGTTTCAGATAGTCTCCGTAATATAGAACTCAAGGGTCAGTAAGATTTTCTGCGCTTGCTGAAATGTGAATTTCTTGCAGCTGCAGCTCACACAACATTCGAAAAATGTATCCAATAATTATCAAATTTTCAATAATTACTTTGATTAGGTTATGCATTTTCTAGGTCATCCTTGGTCGAATGCCTCTTTGCATGTGGAAAGCGTGAGAAATCCTGAAATCATTCTGCTTCTAATTTCAGGGGAATTTTAATAAGTTTTGAATCCTCCCTTACCAGCACAACCCAATGATATTTTCATTGGTGTTGTGGACACTAAAATTGCTACCTTCCCATTGCTGACGTTACTGGTGGTAAATTAAGCTGACTGCACATAATTTCTAGTGATAATGATTAAAATGGCAAATGTTGCCGAATTATTTTTTTTCCACTCTTCATACCCATATTATGGGAAAGCAGCACGCTCCACAACATTTCCAGGATAGTCCTATTAATCCAGAGGGCAAATTAATTTGAAATTATTCTTTCTACCCATCAGAAATATTACTTGTCGTCACTTTGAAAAAGTTCGAGCGGTAGCACATCATTAAATATTATACTATTAACCATTTAAACAACTAACCTAAAAAAATATGCTAGTTAGATTAAAGGATTAGGTCGGAACAATAACTTTAATGTTTCTTTTGATTAGAAGACCTAATAGTGGAGCGAATGGTACCACAAATTTCTGGCTTCTTAGAATCTACAGAAAACTTGGGGTAATGCTTCACACTACTTTTATCAACATGTATTCAACGTGTGCTCTCCTATTTATCTGATGTATACATTTAATATCTAATGTATTTATCTAATGTGTACTCTCCTGGGTGAACTAATCAACCTTTCGTTTTAATAAACAGTAGCTCAAACCGGGATATTTCTATGAGAATCAGCAGGTTGAAACCTTTACACTAGTGACACAGTAGTAAATCAAACAAACATGGAATATCTAGACGAAACAGATACTAAAAATGCATTAAGGTCTACCTGAATCTACATAATGGAAGGGGTTTCCAGAAAAAGGATTTTCCGTTAACCCTTGTGAACCCAAGAAAAGTAATACTGGGTTGGAGTTTATAGTTTTCTCACCGTGTTTTTCTCTTGTTGGATATACGAGTAAATTTCTGACCAAGCCGGTGGGAATACATCAGTTCAATGATGTTGAATAGGTACACAACGTGCAGCAGGGGTGTTTTCTAACTTTTGAATCTAATTTGTATACTCGTATCCAATTCCGAAAGAAGCTAACGTGTATTTTCCAAGCGGAAAGACATAAAGATCATTCTGAAAAACAGGAAAAGAAACGAAGGGGTTGTGGCCAGCACTAAAAAGATTCAGTTTATTTTGCCCTAAGCGCGTTAGGAAGTACATTATTGGAGCGAACATGGGGTCGGGGAGCATCAAAGACGTTTTCAAAAGATCTTCCGCATACGCAGGGGGGCGGCAGTTTGACGGTAAAAATAGAAAGAAATCACCTAGCTTTCGGGGTGGGCTTCCTCTCAGTGCGGCATATTTGTTTGTCTTGCTCCCAAAAGTCATAGTCAAACAGTAAGGTACACAAACTGAAGTGAAGGAGGGAAGGGACCTGTGAATCCTTGGAGAGTTTACAGCGCTGAGGGCTACGAACAGTTTGGAGTTACTATTGTTTATATTCCCCACACCGGTTGTTGAAGCAACTTCCCCGTTCCTCAGGCTCACTTGATTGTTGTCAGCGGGGATGGGGAGACCTCCTGTCACGCGTAGATGTTTGGATTTGTAAACAATAAGCAAATACCAAACATTCCGCAGCAACAACTTAACTGGCAACCTGATCCCGTTATTGATCTTGACCCTTCCACAAATTTTCTCGTCACGTCTGAAAGATCAATCTAATGTTCTGTCTACGTATTTATTCAGTGTTATTCAATAATCAGATATGTGACACTTCTCCAATTTGTGGACAAACGCATTCCAAGTTTTGAGAAGGTCCGATTTGGACTATCGGACTTTAAGTAATACTTTTTATAGACAATTCATGTAAATTAGTAATTAGCATATAACAACGTTATTAATTCTCCTCATCATTGGCACACCAATCTGTTTCATATTACGGCTATTTTTCAATAAATGAGGAAGATATACCACGCACCCAACTTGGCAGAATATCTTCAACTATTCTGTAAGTAGAGTATTGAATGATTATGGGTATTTTCGTCCAACATACATCTAGTTCGTTGTAGATAAGGAGCACTGAGTAAGTAAGGGCAACTCGTCTAAGTACAAGAATGAAGAATATTATTGTGAATGAAGAAAATAAGCGAGCTCGTTTGTTGAAATTTCTATCCAATAAATTCTTGCAAGCTCCTACATGTAATGAATGTTATCCTTATTTCAAGGCAATTAGGGAAAATAATTAGTTGGGCGAACGTTGGTCCTGCGCAATGAGTCTGGGGAATTCCCCAAGGCAAGATGTAGTGAATTCAGATTCTAATTTAAGCGTATTACTAATTACTTTGATAATAATTCCTGCAATGTTAAAACACAAACAAACATTAACTGCATATGGCTGAGCTGTGAGTTGGAAGTTATCCCAATGCAAGAAAATTAAGTTAACCAGTTTCTCGAAAGAGCATTTGACCTCCTAAGTTCTCCATTTACATATATATATATATATATATATATATATATATATATATATATATATATATATATATATATATATATATATATATATATATATATATACATGGTTTTAGACGTAAATAATCGTACACACCTGCAGGTTGTATGCGTACATTCGATGTAATATCGAGGATCCTGTGGTCCGTTCAATTGAAAGAAAAACGAAGTGTTTAAAGCGATGCACAGTGCTTTGGAGAAAGAAGTCCAAACTCCGATCATTCGATATCCGTGAAATGCGGGCATTAACTGATCACAACAAACCTCCTGATTAAGGTTTAAATGGTTTCGTGAGTCAACATGATGTTTTCGGGTCAATGTCAACGCAAGACAATGATCTTCATATCTAAAACTCCTTCCTCGTCTGTCGCTAATTATGTACCTACATGAACTGTTTAGTTCTGCTTTAGTTGTCATTCCGAGGAGATATTAATACCAATTTTTTATGGCGTGTTCTGACATAGCTAAGTGAGTGATCTATCATGCCCAATAGTTTTTGAGAATAATGTTTCTTTACAGGTCAACTTGCCGAGTAAAATTCTCAAAAAAGACCAGAATGGTCTTTTAAATAATTTCAAATCTGTTTTCTACTACTATTCTTCATTCCAATACCACAAGGGTTTGCCGTTAGTTGCCGTGACTAATTTTATTTTTATTGATTTCTGAATCTTTCAGATCGAATTCCAACAAACCGGATCTTGGGGACGAATTCCGACCAGAAAAAAGGGAACATCCTTAATTAGGTACCTAGAGGGAGAACTATAGATCAGTGATGTAGATGAAGTGAAGGCAAAATTTCATTTTTTAAATATTAATTTACACAGTAAATGGAGGGAGTGCGGAGGAGGGTATATATATGCGTGTGTGTGTGTTAATAAGAATCCGCCAAGAAAATAATTTTTTCCAATCCGACCTCATATCGAAACACTGCGCAACGTTTCGAAAATTTTTATTTTATTTTCCAACCACTACAACAGATAAAATGCCAAAGGGTTGTTCACATGGGTGTTTATTCCAATTTGCTTCTACCTACTGTATGAAACCACAAAAACATGCTACAAATTTAGTAACTGAATAAGCAGTTCCTTTCATAAACTTGGCTGTGTGATGAAGTAAGGTGAAACGTCAGAAACAAGTCGTTGTATGCAAACAGCGAAAGTTCAAAGTAAAGCACCGTCAACTCACGGGTCCATATATCGCGCACGGTTGGAACGGGTTCCGACGGTAGTAAGGGCGAACGGATTAGGGAAGGAACTCGACGCTAATTATTTTTGGTTTTGGAATACAGGGAAGGAAACTCGCAGTGTTTTAATGACGACACATTACCGGAGAGATTCCGTATCGAGAACTGAGAGAACACTGAAGGAGATGACTTAGGAATGTAGATACTATGGATTAAATGGGGAGACAAGTATAGTATGGTATTCGGCCTTGAATAAGATATATTGTAACGGTTTCAGAGGAAGTGCAGGTGTTGCGGATTATTGTTTTAGGTACTGGTAAAAATTCGGAGCTACTGAGAAGATTCAGGTTGAAGGGTTGACAAGTGTTAAAAATTATACTTGAATAACACTAACTAGGACTTTGAAAGTCTCACAGTGTTTCATTGTTGGTAGAATAAAGTTGTAGAATATCACATTATGCGTTGATTGGTCACCAGAAAAATTGGTAAAAGTGGTAAAATTAGAAAGTTGTTTAATTTTGAAGTTTTACAAGCCGTTTTCCAAATATTAAAGGTTAAAGTTGATATTCAATTCGAGTTTCATATTGAAGGAAAGTTGAAGAGCCCCAAATTCTGTTCCTATTAGACAGCAAAATTCCAAAATACTTTGGAAATTACAGTTTTTAATTTCGACCGTACACCCATTTCAAAATTTCAACAAGCTATGATTCCAAGAAATGAGCTAGAAAAAACACTGCAGATCTAATGCTGCTTACTGCAGAGCTCCAGTGTGCTATGTAATATATATAACCAGTATTTCAAACTTCGTGTGGAACCTGGTCAGCGGACCAACTACCAAATGATCGTTACAATGGATTTAGGAGGCCCTTTATTTTTACCGGTTATCCGAATACTATAGATTTGTTTATTGAAGAGCTGACAAATTTTATTACAACATGCGATGTAACAATATTTCGGGTGGAAAATAATATATCTGTCGTGAATGATTTTTGAACCCCAGACAATGTGAATTTTAATGCGTTACATTCGTGTTACGATTTTTTGGGACAATATTTTCTAGTGCTTTTTTTTAGTCGGTGATGGATGAACGGCTTTGTCATTAATATAATAATATAACGTGCATCAATAACCAACAACCTATTCAGTGTCATTATGTATTTCACTGGAAGTTACACTCAAGCTGGACCTACGGTTACAAGAGCCAGATGATAACTAGCTATTAATTTTTACTCACTACGAAATTCATACTGATGAAGAGTTTGAATCACGTCCAATTAACCATAATTAACGGCTTTGAAGATTGAATTGGACAATTTATTATTAATGCCTGTTTGGTAAGGTACTACTGTGACAATAATTGTGTTTGCTTTGAATTTTACTTATGTTATTATGTTTTCTCTTGTGAACGTCAACTACCTTTCCTGCTATGACTTTACGCTTTATTGGAGGTGTAGCCTCCGTCACTCCGTACTAGTTTTCTGGAACTGGTATTAACCCACGTTTCAAATAATGATGCATATTAATATATTATTATATTGAAGAGGAGATAATGAAAATAAAGACGTTTGATGGAGCTTGGGACATTTACATATCTATTTACGTAGGAATCTGAAGTATGCTCTCATCCTTAACCCAAAGGGAGTAGAGCAGCATTGTATCGAACATTCCAGTCAATTCAGCTTTTCCCTTTGGGATTGAAACCCTCTTGGATCATACGGTTCTCCCCATATCCCTTCTCTGCTTCGCCTCGCAGTTTCCAGGCACTGTCTTTCTTTACCGGGCAAGGGAAAGGGCATCAAAGAGTCGAGCAAGAAGCATTTCATGATGGCAAGGGCGGGTGGGCACCCACCCAGAATCGGAAGAAGACTTTCCGTAAAATGAGGTAGCAAGGAGCTATCTAAGTTAGGCCGAAGAATCAGTTCTTTGTCACATCAAAAGACAACTGCCTTGGGGAAAAGAGGATCAAGTTTTTTGTCCCTTTTTGTGCGTGCCTGCCGCAGAAAAGGAAAAGCCAATAGTTTTGTTTACGGAAGGTGTTTCTGACAAGGCGCTTCATTTCCCGGGAGGTCTTTTGTGAGAAACGGCTCGTCGAACGGTTGAGTTTGAAAAACGGAAAGGGCCAACTAAGTTCAAAAAGAACGCTAAGGAGGATCTCAAAGCCTGTTATACTGAAACAACTTTTACTTTGATTTTTCAGTGAGTTTCTTGGCAGTGAGAAAATATAAGCAGCACAATTTCCTGGGGACTAAGGAATCATTTTACCAACCTACAATCTGTCACGCTATAGAATAACGGAATCGATAACATCCAGAAGATTTAAATACATTGGAGTTCTTGAAAAGTTGAGGCACATTTATCTCACCCTGTAAATGAAACTTTAGTGGTACAACCGTCATCCCCCCCCCCCCCCCCAACCCACATCAAAAAGTCAATACACTCTAATAACAGGTTAGTTATCTGGTATTTGCTCATATTATGGGACCAGGTTACTCACCTAGTCTAGAGATGACATCATTTATTCGATTCAGCATCCCCAGAAACACAAACTACAATAAACACGTTATTTTAAGATTATTCATCCGACATTAACAACGATTGTTGATGACAAATCGTCGTTACATCGGATTCAATCGATCAGAAAGTCGTCTCACTCGATTTTCACGTCAAAACTTATCAAAACTCATACCAAACACGTATTTCTGAAGTGTTTAGTTCGAAATCGATGACAATATGACGCCACGTCAAATTGATCGGACCCCAAAATCTATACAGCATATTCCGAATTCCCAAGGTAAGCACCTACCAACTTTCAAGTCGATAGCTCCAGAAAGTTGGCCCTTGGCGTGGAAGAGACAGAGAGTCAAACAAATAAAAACATAGACAGGCCAAGTAAAAGTAGAAACTTCATCTGTTACCTATCTAAAAAGACGAGTTGAAAAAATATGAAATCTCCATATGCTATCATATGCAGAAACCAACGATATTTCTGTTTCTTCAATTTATTGGATATTCGGTCAAGGCTTGATGTGTATTTAAAAGCCATAATTACCTAAACAATTCAACAAAGAACTCATAACGATGGTAATGGATTTGGAATGACACGCATACATGATAATTATAGTTTAGATTACAATACCTAATTATTATTCGGGGACAATTAAATATGAAATGGTCTATACTGTCCTCACGATCGATGTTAATTCACCCAACGAAAGAGAGGAAAATCGTCGAGCTGCAAGAGGTCTATTTAGAACCCAATTGAAACGCATTCTGTAGCGAATTCAATCAGTCGTATATATTGCCTTTAGTTCATCTGAATGGAGTGAAACAGAAGTTTCAATTTCTGCAGACCAATTATCGACAACGGGCTTTCCGCCGTTTTGTCAGTTTCCATGAGGCGGATCTGAACGTTTAGTCATTTAGTGATCGTTTCATTCGTGTACATAATTTTTAATCCCCTGCAGTTTGCTATCGAATCAGATTACATTGCAGAGATAAATGCACGAAATAATACAAGGGAGATTACATTTATGTAGTGGGCCTCGTCAGCAGGAATATAGCTCTTGATTTGCACTTCAAATGTATTACTACAGAAGTTTTGAGTATGAAAGCGGCCTATCTAAAAGAGGAGCTTAAACTATTGACTTAAAATTGTAATTTCACTTTCAATTCACTTACGAGTTAATGAATGAATAAATAATGTTTTTTGTTGGGATGTATGGGGGAGGACACATTAAACGTTGTAAAGCCACATAGAGTCCATCATCAAACTTATCTAAGAACAAGTTGGGTGTGGCACAGAGCTTCCTCGTATCCATACCTCTAACGTATAGATCGTTGAAATGTTGTGTGCAATCTTAAAATGTTGTGTATGGGGAAATATTGGATCAAGGAGGAGCGTAACACATCAGAATTGGTCAATGAGGAAATAAGAAAATGAAGCATAATCGGTGTTACATTTGCTCATGCGCACAAGTTACCGGAGAGTTTGAACGATGAAGCTTATTGTGGACCATATGAAACATGAACCAATTAATTCCTCAAATGCAGCAGCTACTAGTGATACGATTGGAATGAAACTCAAATACGGAAACTCACACTCACCCAAACAGAGAGACACGAATCCAAAGTTATTCAGAATGGTATTAAACGTGAAATGCGAGTGGAAATGTTGGTTGTGCAGAAAAAAAAAGTTTATCACCCGAAAGAGAAAATAATGCTATCGCTACCTATCTATAATTATACTAGAGAGGAAGAAGCCTCTATCACATCACCCTCTGGGTGCAGATTGGAGTGAACAAATAGCCAATCCTTGAAAATCTCATTTACAATGGATCAAAATTATGGTTGTTAAGCTCGTTTGACACATATAATATTTGCTCATAGCTGTTTTATCAACATACATCAGATGTTTAGTCTTTAACTATCACTAAGGTTAATTCGACCATTGGGATCCGAGATATGAATGTTTTGAAGGTTTTACTTTTGCGCTTGTGTATATGTTTCTATCGATTTGCGAGCATTGAACCTCATTGGGACCATCTGTCCGATGTTCAACCACCACAATCTCTCTCAGTTTCATTAGAATCCAATGAATTTTGCTCGAATGAATCCGACCACAATAGAATGTATATTGCAATGAATTTATTGCAATTAGTCACCAACTAAGAGCAACCCGCATGATCTATGACAATTAGAGAACGATTTATAAGAATTGTGGGTTTTATGCGAGTTGAGAGAATTTTAGTAGATACAGGCAAATGTGAGCAAGTTAAGTCAGGAAGTTAGTTCAAATTCAAGCTTTAGGATTAACGAGTAGGTACCTTGATGTTCACTGAGTTGTGGCAACAAGATGATGAAACTAACTACGGGAATACGGATTATTAAAACGTTGTTTCGAGGAACAGCTTGAGGGAGATGACCGTTTGTTAAAACATGCAGCGCTAAGCTTTGTTTGTTTACTACGGAGAATCTTGCGGTATCAGTTGTATTCAAGGACTGCGGAAAAATAGACGTGATGAATGATATTTGACGAATGGAGTGAGTCTCAACATTAATTGAGCCTTGGTTTATCGCTGTGTCTGTTTTATCCCTGCTAGGGGTCTCAATTTTCGATTTATCGACTTGAAATACGGTATGTAAACTCCTTAGACACCCGGAATATGTTGTATAGTTTAGCACTATACAGTTGGAATGTCATCTCGAAACAATTGTCGACTCAGTATGTTAAAACTGCAATTGCTTTGGTAACCCAGAAATGAAAGAATTAAAATTCAGTAACTGTGCAGCACCAAGGTACCTAATTTCTGCACATTCAAAAGTCACCTATTCAATGAATCGAAATCCCAGCCTTCTCCTCTCCAGACGAACAGTGATTCGTTGTACGCTGATCGTTGCCGTATGCAAAACCAGCTCACTCTTAATCTGTATTCAATTTCCCTCTTTCTTTTTAACAGCTCGCAGTTGTTTTGAAACGGGGAAACGAGAAATAGATGATGAATTACCACGAAATGATCAACGGAACCCAACTGGATCTGACACGTATCCACCGCTGATGGAGATTTAAAGATAATCCCCGATGTGTTCGCCCATTGTATGACCGGAATGAAGAAAACTGGGTAGGCGGGCCAGGTACATTTCAATATGGAGGACAAAGAAAAAACGCCAACTCGTTTGCATATTGAATTTTTTCACCAGATCACGACGATATGTACGCTTATCCACGTTCTGTTTGTCATCTGTACGTATGTCTACACTCGTGTTTTTCAATACCTAAATAAACCTATAAGTCCGATTTTGCTAATACAGTATTGTGTATTAAGTACATAAATTACATTGCCTAACTCTAATCCAAAGAGTTCTCCAAAAAATTAGGGTTCCAGTGGAATAGTCAACTCTACTGGAACGAACTAAATCACTCGAGACGAAGTTGTGGAAACCCATTTCTAAACGGAAGTTGGTGAAAAAAAGTTGTCTATTTCCACGAAAAATAAAGAGTTACAATGTTAAATCGATTTCGACGGTTAGGCCATCATCAGTAACTATTGTTATTGTTTGTTACTGATGATGGCCTAAACGTCGAAATAGATTCAACATTGTAACTCTTTACTTTTCGCGGAAATAGACAACGTTTTTTCACTAACTTCCGTCTACTGGAACTTTGCTAATTAGGAGGGAAAATTACGTTTTATATTAAAACCGTGCTTTTTTTTTCAAAGAAATCTTGAAAAATTACCCTATATGGAACAATGCGTTTTGGATCGGTCTCTTAAGTAATTTTTGAAGCTGAACTGAGTGGTAACACTTACAGATCTCCCGGAGTCCATACAAACAAGTTTCACACTTAAACTAACAAACTACCTACACATCAGATATCTGAGATGGAATTGGGAATGATGATGCCAACTCACTCTAGTTGTAGGAGTGAGGAACCACTACTCCTTTTGGAACCACGTTTGGTTCCTTTGAGTAATAAGAAGTGAAGAGTGTAGGGTGGACTCTATGTAATGCTATTTTTGTTTACACATTCGGACGGGTAGTCCTGGGATATAGTACAATATGTACATGCCAACATGAAAATAATCTTGCCAAACCCTGTAAACGGTATATTACATTTTCGTACAATCCATTCAATAGTGTTGCATAAAGTGTAAAATGACAGTTGGCCACTGTTCGAACCGCAATTCCATTAGATGATATTTATGATCTAAACATCATTAAATATGCTATTATCTAAAGAATAAAATAGCACCTACTAAGAAGTCATATAAACATGGCGGATTCTAGAGAACATGGAACACTTAAAGTTGGAGGTTTCATGATGAAACATGAAAGATTAGTCCTAAGATTAGGTCCTACATTCATAGGAATAGGTCTTACATACATATGGAATTGTAAGTTGTCAATAAAAGGAGCTTTATCATATTTATTTAATACAATTCTCAGCAATTAATATTTCTAGTACCTAGTAATCACCTGGCTGATTAAAATATAATTTTATCGACAATTTTTAACTTTTTGTAACGTTAGAGAAATATAACTTGAACAGCTCAGTAGCCCCCCCCCCCCCCCAACTTGCAACCTCACCCATAGGTACAGCTCAGGCGCTCAGACTTCGCCAGATTTCACTCCCAGCTTATTGAAGTAACGACCTTTTAATCCTCGTTCTTCATCATATTAGCATAACTTTCTCTTGATAATTGAAACATCAATTAATAATTGAAATCTCTCTCATTTGGGACATCCCTTATTAAACCTTTTCAAGGCATGATTTTCCTTTTTCCAGCAGACGGAGGCCCTACATTTGGTAGGCTGCACTTGATTTACATAGAATGTTTAACTAATTAAATTATTGTTCTTTTAGTTCATACGTCTTTGTCCTTATTCCGTTTTTTTCATTTTTCTTCAGATAATAAAATATGAATGGTAATTTTCATTCTTAACATCCATTACGTATTCGAAGACTCTTCTGATTATTACCGTTATGTATTTTCCCCCTCCCATAGCATTTAGTCAGTATTTAAATAGAACAATATATTTTTTATTTATACCAAACAATATATCAATGCATGATAAGCTTGGAAAACATTGCAAAAATTATAAAAATGAAATTATATCATTGATTACCTTCAAATAGAAACCATGTTTTACAAGATTTTCACATTAAGTTGTTTGTGCAGGTTCGCTGGCTTCTTTTGATGTGACGACTATAATATTCATAAAGACCACGCATTTTCAACTGCTCATCGAGACCGTGTAAAATTTGCGTCGATAGTTAGCGAGGTTTTGAGAATTCAACAACTTCATTTCCGCGTAAACTGAAACGCATAAAAAGCTTAAAATAAACCTACCCGCATAATTTATAAATTAGAAACAAATTTGAAGAATAAAAATAATATTAATAATCTTGAAGACAAAAGTTAATGTACAACAACGAAGATTATTCAAAGGTTTAAGAAAATAATTATCCGGTTTAAGCTATGCATTTTTAATTGAAGTTTTTCGAGTCGTTGTATTAGAATTTTCTTCGGGGAAAACAAGGTATAATCCCGGTATTAACTTAACAATTTCTAACCACGGGAGTTTCAGAAAATATTCATCATCTTTTTCTTTGTTTGCCAGCGAGGCAAAGTGTTGGATGGAATAAGCATGACGATTAGAGTTGCTCATTTACTTAATGATGTCATATTTATTCAATCAAGAAAAGTAATACAGCTTTTATTTTGGAGATTTCATTTTTAATAAATACAAAACTTCAGAAACTTGTGTGATACTTATATACTTATCTTCGAGTACCTAACTTGCAACGATGTGAATTAAAAAGTGGCTACAAATTATAACACAACGGTTTGTCATTTCGATGCTATGTAGCGTTTATGAATCAATGTCCGCGAATCTTGCAATCGTTACACCTACATGATTCAGACAATGATCAATGATTTAGCCATTAGTTCAGACTATGGTGGTGATCTTTGAGCAAGTAATGCATGTTTATGATAATGAAACTCGGGCGCTCTCCCGTCCACACTCAACGCCTGGTATTTACATGACGGAACCCCGCAACGTTTTTCGAGACTTAAGGGAAGTTATATCGGAAGCCAGGAACATCGGCCTTGAAATTAATCCTTCCAAGTGTGAACTCTAGTTTTATGGGGAAACGTTTGATGCAGTTACTCTGGGGAATTTGAGTTGATTGCTCCAGGCATAAGAGTATTGAGTAGGGACACGGGGTCGAATCTATTGGAAAATGGTTTGGCAGAGTACGCAGAGTAGGTTTCAAAAGGTTGTGCTCCTCATTCGGCGATTGGATTTACTCCAAGCCCACTAAGCTTTGTTTCTTTGGAAGAACTGCATTGCGGTTCCTAAGTTCACCTATTTGCTCCGGACGTCACCTCTTTGGAACAGTAATCCAAGCCTATTGCTGATGGATGGGTACCTAAAACAGGCCTTGAAGCGGATCCTAAATGTTAGCCTCAATGAGGGTCAGTGGCTTCAGGCTATGAGTGCGTCACATATAGGACATATTCTTGCCAGCTTTCCTGGCTTCATGAAGCGCGCATCTTCGATACTCAATCATACGGATAGTGAGTTGATTCTGCCTTTTTTTCACTGAAGCCAATGGGATGTTGAGAGGTAAGTATGGCAACGGCGTTCCTTGCCCTTAAGAAGTTAGTCGTCAATCAGCGTGGGATGCTATGACTCTCAATCAAATTGTGGACAACATGACCTTCCCTACCCCCACAAATTCTTTGAGATTCCGAGATTCTCCAGAATAATGTTTCAGGTGCATGGTTGGATGCCATCCCTTGCCCAAATTTTGGCACATTTATACACATTTAGTGCCAAGCGATTCCTCATTCAACGCCTGTCGCTGGCCGTTCAGCGGGGCAATGCTACGAGCGTTCTGGGGTTCCTGCCCTCTTCGTCTTAGCTAGAGGAGGTCTTCTATCTCTAAAGCCTAATGAACCACGGCCCCTTCTCTTTTTGTTAATTTAATTTATATTGGAACATCAGGAATTTACATCAAAATCAAATCAATATTGCGGGTTACGAGCTCAGGTACATTTGGCACGAATGATGTTCACCTAATAATGAATCATTTTTGCTCGTCTTCAGAGACCTGATTGAGCCGGATGTATAATAATTCCTAGAAAAATAAATAAATAAAACAAATAAAATTAAAAAAGTAAATAAATAAAAATAAAAAAGAAGACGACTGAACGAGTAAACTTTCATAATTTTTCGTTTTATATTTATGTTAAATTGTTTGAAATTAGAGCAATTTGTGAGCGAAGAAAATGTTTAAACTATATGATTAAGCCTGTGCGGATTACTGCGTATAAAGTACTGATATCGAAGTAAAATTCTCCTGTAGGTTTGGTTCGCCTCCAACCTTAGGTGTAACGATTTGAGAGAAAAGCGTCGAAGTTCATCGTTTTTGGACAGGAGGTGATAGGGGTAGGAATTTGTTTTTTTTTTTAGTCGGTTAGTCCACTACACAAGCTCATCATAGAAAATATTAGTAGAATCATTCGATTGAATCACATTGAATCCACTAACGATAATTAACATCTCCCAATGGATATTAAGATACTATCCAAAAGCAAATGCTTAGACCTCACTGGTTGGTTCGATACCAGATCAAAGTGATATAATAACGACCTTTCTAAGCGTGTAACGCGATTGTCTCCCCTCCACCCCGTCAGGGTCCTTTATCCGCAACAGACATTCATATCATTCTGACAAATTGACTTTTTCCTATTCAATCCAACTCCAATCTATGCTCAACCCCATTTATGAAATGAATTGATTAGACTAATAGATGCTTAGGTCCTACCCTATGATAAAGACACTTCGTGAATCGTTCGACCGCATTGGTTCATTAAAAATATGGCAAGGAACATATAGTGATAGATAAATATGCTTCTTAATACGGTAAAAAAAATCGTTGACTTAATTTAATCAACCTTTCTCTACGTTGAATTGTGCTTTTTATCTTAAATTTATCTCAAATTATTAGTATAACAGTGGTTAAAATGTGAACAACTTTAATGAATTTAGCTCATTTTCACAGTAGGTAAATAACTTTCCTCTGTAAATAATATAAATTCAATTGACAGTTTAAAAATTAAAGGAAAACTCGGCCCTTTAGGCCTAGCAAAGGGGGCTCCGCCCCCTTGACCCCCCCAGTTGCTATTTGCTTAAAGCCTCGGCTTAAATTATTGAAAACATGAACATGCTTTAGCCATACTAAAAACAAGATATAAATTGTCATTATGTTTACGAAGCATTATTAGTTAGTAACTTGGCACTATAAATCAGCTTTCCTTGGCACTATAGAGGCTTAGGGATCATGAGATGTTGTCATAAAATGAGAGCATTCCAAAAAGTGGTGAACGATTATCGCGGAACGATAACTAAGGGAGTTCCACTTCCCTAACAACTTGTACGTGATAATCAATAGAAAACTTCGAGCTACTTTTGTGTCATATTTTCATAACGCTTTTTCCTGTGGTTTTGGAGCGGGAACCCCTGGCTAAACACACCAAGTCATAACATTGGGCTCAACCACAACTTTTATTTTGGGTGCCAAGACGTGTGGGTATTTATGGGAACGGGTGTGCTGACGCTCTTGCAAGGAGAGTAATTGGTGATAACTCCATTAAAATGTTGCCTATAGAATTGATGATCATACCTACATACAACATAAAGCCAATTCCACCTGACATGAGCGATGTCAGGAGGAGGTCACTAGACTGCTAGTTGCCCTTTAGGACTTGTGTGTGCCCAGTAGGCCCTTTCGTAACCCAACTTCCAAGGAGGGACCAAATAGTGGTCAATGGGTAGCCACTGGTCATACCTGTCATACTCACAGACACCTGTTTAGCGCAGTGGGAGGTGTGGAGATTCGAGGTCATCTGTCCATCCGTCACTTCCTGGAGGACTGCCCAGACCTAATGAACCTACAAGAACAGCTTAGGCTTCCAAAAATAAAAACTTGCTAATCATCATAACTCTGTCATTCCATTAATAAATAATTTTGTGTTATTACGTATAAGGGTGAGTTAAAAAGAACTGAATTTCGTATCAAGGTACAAACATGTCGTTCCTAAATGATTCGATCAAGATGCGAGTACTTCAGTTTACGTTTCATTAGCGAAAATTGGAACTATGAGGAACTACTATAGATGGGGACACATTTCATGAATTTAGCCAACTATCACAGTAGGTAACTTTACATTGTAAATAAAATTGTTTCACCTATTGACAAAAAATAATTTATGATCGAAGTGGATCTCTAGTTTGACTCGAATATAGTAATTGTCAGCGTGTCTGCGTTCGTGCTTTAGTTACGCGCTACAGGCCGCAGTTTTGCAGCTATCAACTTGAAATTTGGTGGGTTGGCTATTTAGACACATCCAGAGTTAGCTGTATGGTATTCGGTGACGATAAGGCGACAGGAACTTGATCGTCGGCGACGACGATCTCCGTCAAAAAACCAAAAATCGAGTTTGGTATAGTTTTCACCACACAGACATAAACATATATAAGAGCTTTAAAAGTTGTCCTAGATGATAATGCGACGTTGACGTCACTGACGTCAGTCATTGACAAATCATCAAAAATCGAGTTAGGTAGCAATGATTTGTATATTATCTAAAACTCCGTGAGGCATCTGATCAGTGGACTCACTATTAATAACAAATAAATGAAAATGAATTCCGAAGTACCTCATTAATTATTATAACTCAGCCAATCAGATGTGATAATTCGATTCGTAAGCGTCACTTAAGGTCGATTTTGTTTTTGGTTGGGGACGTTAAATTAAAAAGGGTTCCCAATTAGCCCGGTCACCATAAAACTTTCATGATCTTTGGAAATAGGTAGGATAAGGGGCCCCCGTGTGATGTGGACAAGTCAAGTTTGGAAACCTCCATTAGTCGAATTCTTTGAACTCCCGTGACGGCCTCGCCCATCAATATCACGTCGGCCGAACTAATTTGGCTCATTAATGGAGAAACACGAAAACCCTTCGTCCTTCTCCAGGAATCGGCTCCCGATTCACGATGACGTCTTGACTGGCAAATTGGTCGGAAACAGCGGACCCCGCCGGACACATTACCTCTTCGTGGCGTTGGGCAAATATTAGTTACGATTTCTGACTTCTAACTATAGAACTGCGTTTGTTGAAAAGTAATTGGTACTCAAATAAAATCTTTATTGCTTCCAGGTAATACATCTATAAAATATTTAAACTTCCATACTTTAAATTAGCACCTAACATATAACCAATATTTGGTCTATATTACCTAACTAATATGTAACCAACATTTGGCCATCATATACTATAGTGTACATTACTACATTAACATCAAATTTACAGATGACAGCAATGTTTTAATGGAAAGCATCGTAACGAACATTCCTACAAACCCAGGCGGAACGATCTACATCCGCTTGACACATAACTTTGCGTATGACGATGATGTGGACAAAATGACAAGGACAATACCTCCACTGTCTTTATAGCGTTTGAGACGGCAACGACAGTACCTAAGAGGGCTGAAAATCAACGAGAGCAAAACGTTTAAATGCATTTCTCGTGAAAAGCACCACCAGACCAACCATGAAAGTTATCGATCGCGAATTCCAAATCCGGAGCCAGTTCGAGTATTTAGGCAAAATCGTAACTAACGACAATGACGTCACTGATAAAGTTCTCGTAAAAGCACCCATTGCAGCGGGAAATATGAATAAATACCAGTATGTCTCTGGGCCATGCAGAAAGCGGCGAAGTTCAAGGGACAACTCGAATAGCCAACTTGTGATTTACAAGACTATATCACGATCGGTGGTGTTTAAGTGTTGGTGGTTGGTACGAGTAAAGCAAGTTCGAAAAAAATAATAATAACAAAAACTATTGATTATGAAAAGACAGCAAAAAATATCACCATTACAAAGCGTATTGAGTGGAGTGAGATTCGCTTGTTCAGATTAATGAAAAGCTTGAATTGAGCTGACTGGTGAATTTTTGAAAAACATTCCAAAGCCGGAGAGATGAAAAGAGTCTGAAAATTCCGGAGAACTTTGAAGAGACAGGCTCAAGGTCGTAGAGGACCGAAGTTGGGGAAGACGGGGGTGGAGAGAAGGTTTCGCTTAATATCAGTTTTGATATTAACCAAATCATGGCAAACCGCTTGGAACGGCATGCATAATATGCGCTCAATTTGTGGATGATAGCCTCCGTCCCCACCCGCCCGGCAGTCTTGGGCCGAGAGTTATATTAAAACCACAACTGGGTAGTCGCCGGCTAGGGGGCCCAACCGAAATTTTGCCTTTTAAGAGGAGGGATAGGAGGCTACCATTTCTTAAGAGGCTAATTCCAAGATTAAGTTCGAGTTCAGGCTTCAGAAAACGGATTACCATCGCTAATCTTTAGCGACGGATTTTGAGTTTGGGGGCGCTTCAACTTTTCAAATGTCATAGGTGCACGAGGGGGACACGCTCTCAGTCGAAGCCGAAATCTGATTTGCATTACAAATGCGCCAAAGATGTGCCAACTTGAGATTTCGCAATGGAATAATTTCTCTATAAATATTAAGAAATGTAATAACTTTAAATGATACCGTTCGACTGTTCGGATCTAGCTATTCATTACTGATTAACACACTTCTGTGATTCCTACTCACTTTTCTTTGCCATAAAATCGATAGTTTCAGTTCACACAATGAATGAGCTCAAATTCCAAAACAGTTGACCACAAATGTAATTGGAAATTTTTTCTAAAATTGGCACATATGGTCATGCAGCATGACTGGTAATTTGTTGTATGTCACACTTATTTTGCGACGTATGTTTGATACCTACGTCTCGTGAGTAGCACAAATTATAGTTTATAGAACGTTATAACAATTCACTCTTGAGCAGTTAATACAGTGTGATATACTGTTCTGAACTTCCACCCGAATTATACCGTAATTTATTTTTAACTTCCACCGTGGGCATAATCCAGGGAATAAAAATAACGACGTAATCGTTGCTCCGAGACATTATCAAGCTTGGAATTGTAAACACAATTTATAAAAGGGGAGGAAACAAGTGTTATTACACACTTACCTGCCCCTTTTTCAGGGGCAGAAATTACGCGTACCTTTGATATTATAGCAGGGAGGGTTCACAGTACGGGAGGCTGTCACGCGTTTCGTCGGTCGCGGATGCGAATTTTTACACAGGACGGGGTCCAGGGGTTTTACAGAGAGGGGAGGTCCAGGGGTTTTACACAGCTCGTGTGTGCTTTGAGTTGAGAGTTCGCGTGCTGCACACCTCGCGGGGTGATGCCGTTTTTACGAGGTAGTTTCCACGACCTCTCAATCTGCCAAGTTCGAAGGTCAAAGCGCTACCGCTTCTAAACCAGGTGTTAGTTCCGCGCCTAATAAAAAAAAAGAAGTCTCCCAAGTGGGGTGGATAGCATAGTTACATCGATTCTTGCGCTCGCGGTGACGGCTAGCGTAAGTTTTGGTTTTAGTTGGCTCAGTCTTTTGCATGGGACGGTACTGCATTCTTGCAATTTCGTTGGACCTAAAAACGTCTTCCAGAAACAAAAAATAATATTCATCCATGCTACGAAACAGCATGGATATTATTTTTTATTACAAAGGAACGAAGTGTCCTCTCAGAAACTTTCTCAGGTAAAATATTCAAGAAAATTATAATTTAGGTACATCAGGTTGTACTAGTTTTAGTCCGTCATCGGCTCCTACAATTTTATTAGACTGAATGGAGAATATTCCTTTACTAACTTTTAAAATATCTTTATTTTAGTGAAAAATTTACTTAGAAAACAAGTAGTTATCGTAGCGTTGTTCATGTAAACAGTCGACCCGATGACCCAACCAATATACCTAATTCCGTGTTACCGTTTCCCTCTGATGTCATACAAAATTGATTGAAGGCAGAAGAAGATTATTGCTATTAATTGAAGAGAAAATTTTGAAAAAAAAAGTAGGTTAATCATTTACAGAATAATTACCTACCTACCTAACATTCTTGGTGGTACACCATCCTACAAACAACATAATCAAGCATAGGTAGGAGGTTTTTATGTATTTTTTTTTTCAGGAAGTTTATTATAGTGGTTTCCTGAATAGATATAGTGTTATGTTTGGTAATAAATACTTGAAGCAACTTCTGCGGTAGCAGGAGCTTCATTAGTAGAGGTTGAAAAAAAAAAAAAAAACCAAATACTATCCTTTCTTTACCACCAACCGTACCCCGTTCTTCGAAATTCACCAATAACTTCATCCCGTTTATCCTTCTTTTTCCAAGAAAAATGCAGGTTATATGATCGGAAAAACGCATTTCTAATTATTTCAGACATATTCTATTCAGTCAAGAACGAAGCTTATTCTACAATATCAGTTTAATCACAACTAAGATGAAACAGTCTTGCCATAATTCGTCGTTTGGCACTTCCATGTGCGATGACTGGGAAGACATCGGAGACATTCTTTGTGCTTGCGAAACTGAAAGAAATTTTCCGTAAAGGCGGATTTCATAAAGGATAATAGAACTGGATGTGTGGAGTGGTTCTAGATACGTCACGTTTCGCTGATGGAGCGCTTTCGTGATAGAATACGTATATATGCGTGTTGAAGGATTCCTGTTCGCATTAGTAATTGATCCCAACGGTATATGAACCCCGGTAATCCGAATATCCCATTAATCTTAAGGCTAATCGAAGTCATCATTCACTATCAAGGTATATACTATATTTACCACCAAGATATATGTGGTGTACCAACTAAGAGGAATCCTGTACAGTCCCTGACTATTTCATCAAAATCGGTTTATTAGTCCCAGTGTTTCGTCTGTAACAATGGATTTCAGTTTTGCGTACGTGCGATGGTAGCAACAACGATTGCAATAAAATTCGAGTGATACTACCCCGAGACTTTTATTCCCATAGTTGAACGAAATTGGAACAATCGATCATTACATATACCTCAAGGTTACGAGAAATTCGAGTTTACGCATGCGTAGGACAGTAGAAGGTGGGGGGGGGGGGGGGGGGGGGGGTTGAACCGGGACACCTTGTATATTAGAAATTAATTGAACATGAACTCTGGTAATCCAAATATTCGATTAATCTCAACTTCATCCTGGCCTATAAGTTTGGTTTAACGGAGTTCCACTAGGTATATTTTGCCCCGCTCACCTATGTAATCGATAGTTTATTCTTAACAACATCCCGGAACTGGAGTGTCACCTTGAAATCTTAGACGTGTAATTTCGAAGGAAAATACCCTCAAAGGCCTCTTTACAAGGATTCCAAAGGGGTTAACTACCCGGCTAAAACAACCAGCTCTTCCCGTTTTATGATACGAAAGCGGTTTGAAGGGGACGCGTTTGCGGTTATTGAGAAACCGCGTGTCGTTCCTTCATTCTTTTCAAGCCATTAAGTTATAGAAATTACCTCCACGCAGGGTCCTCGCCCACCGTCTAAACCTGTGGATTGAAGCACATTCCAACCGTTTCAACAACAAAGTGTAAACACCGGTTTTGCTCGTTCAACCACCTACGGAAAGTTGCATGTCTGTCAAAAGGAAAGAGAGAGAGAGAGAGAGAGAGAGAGAGAGAGAGAGAGAGAGAAAAATGACAGCAATTCAATGGGTAGGGCCTGGGCCGTTTATCCGTCATTTTTCGGGTTTCTTCAGCGGTTTCATGTCGAAACTGGCTACTTGAGGCTGATGGTGGGTTATGGGTCAGGGTTAATTTTACTAGAATCAAGATGAAGGGCCGAATGTTTGTGGTAAGGCCAACTAGGTACATGATAACCAGTATTGACTGGTTTTCTACAATTTTCATAACAATATAAATGTATACATTATTGTGTACATTAATATGTACATAGGTTATCCCATACTCCAGTTATCTTTGTCCCAACTCAGGCACTCACAATGTTTTCCGGAGTTACTGCATGGAAGATTTTCGATTCGTCCTATAACAAACGTTAATTTTTGACCACACTCACACACACATATAAATGTTAGTACCTACTATATTACTCTTCTAACATGATAAAAGAAATAAGTCGTCTACTTCCTCGTAATATACATGAAGAGATCATTGGAATGTTTTTACAAACCTTGAAAGATTTCATCGCGGTTTGGGAGAAATAGTAGCGTCTGAACGAAGATGGGGGGTAAAATTTCAAAATGGAATGAGAAAATTAGGCAATACGAAAATGATGATTAACAGATGTTGAGTTTGCGCATGCGCAAAAGTTACCATTACGTCGCGAGCATTGAAGTTCATTGTTGACCATCTACATAGCTGAACAGTCTCTAAAAAACTGTAAGAATGCTTGTTACGAGGATTTGAGGATTGCGCATGCGCAGCAGCTACTAATTATACGATCGTGTTGAAATTGATATTGAGAGATTAAATCGTATCTTTCCTATTACCCTCCGACTTTGAGTTAGATCGAACTAGGTCGTGAGAGAATGATGCTTGACGGATTTAACGTTTGCGCATGCGCAGAGTGAAGTATTTTTTCAAGGACAACGAAACTGAGATGGGACCATCTACATAATATAACCCAAAAGTTCAATGAAAATGTGATCAAAATCGGATGAAAACCGTATTTATTCAGAAGGGTCTAAAACGTAAAATGCGTGCAGGAAATTTTGAAATTGGCGCAACGTTTTTTTCATTCTCCGAAAGTGAAAACAATGCTTCCGCTACCTAGGTAAGTCAATTTAAGGACTTGGCAACAATTTGTTTGCTTTGAGTCCGAACATTCTAACTCTACAAGGGGGAAAAAATAAATAAATGAAATAAAAAATAAAATAACATTCAAGTTTTATCGGGGTGGATACACAAATAGTTCACTATAGTTGTTAATCTAGAATTTGTGTTTCGTTGTAGTAAAAAATAAATAATAATAATGTTGTCGTTTGAAGACGAAATCGTAAGGTTCTATGGAACCATTTTAAATGTTCAACAATAATACGCAGGTAATCTGCAATTTCATTTCCTTTAAGTTTTGTATTTTATCAATGAAAAATTCTATTTAGCTAAACAATCAACATTTTTGACAAAATTCAGTCTTCTTTCAGTGCAATTTGATTTCCAAACCAATGAAATTCCTGGGTTCACTGAACCCATCCTGATTGGTCTCGTTCGACCCGCTTATCAGTAACACAAAAAATGGCGTCTACGGCGATGACTAAACAATTATTCAAAAAAGAAGTTAGTAGTGGATTCTTTAGGTATTGCACAATTCGTTGAAGTGCAAATAGCCAATTTGAAACATCTAAAAATGAAACCACTGAAGATAAAGACTAAATTCTTTTTTTCTTCAAAAATCACTCCAAATTTAATAATTATTTGATCTTACTTTAAGGCAATCTACTACGAAAAGATCGTAAAAAAAGGCTCTGTATAACTACTGGAGTTTAAATTTAACTATGAAACCACTTTTCCTCAATCCACTCTACATTCTACTAATTTATTTCGTATTAGTAAGAACGTGGCTTGGATAAAAGAGAACTCGTTTTCGAATTCGTTAGAAAAAATTCATCTGCATAATGAAAAATATCAACAATGGTGAGTTTTGTTCTGTTCTTGGAGCAGTTGATCATCCCAAGAACGAATCCACCGTTATAAACCAGATCAAAAATGTTAAACAAATCTTTTTGACTTGTTAGAACGCGCGAAGTCGCAATTTTTATCATTTTGTTTCGCGAGCATGACAGTGAGAAAACAAAAACGAGAATTGAAAAAAATAAAATAATATAAAAAAACTTTGCTTCGTAATCTCACAGGAAAGAACACCGTCGAAGAGAAGGGACCACAGATCCGGCGTGTTAATAACACATCGCCAAGAGCTTATACTTGAAGGGCATTTTAAGCTGCTTAGCTCTCAAGTTGGTTTACCGGATGAGGTGGGTAGAAGAGGAATATTGCTTGCTGAGGCAGTCCGCTTTCCCAGAGAGCTTCTCCACCGAGAGGTAGATCTACACATCGGATCTCGTTTATGCAATCCTGGAAAAAAGGATTTCATATTTTCTTCTTTTCCTTTTTTTTTTAAACCGACTTTTTTTCCCTTCTACAACATTCGGCTTTGTCTCGGTTTCGTCGAAGATTTACTCGGTAAGGGTTGGTGTAAGTGCGTGCCATACGAATTCCTCCCATCCTGAATGTACACGGGCATATTATTCATAAAAGCGATATGTTTGCGAATACAACCATACTGACGTCTTGATGGAGCTTAGATGTCCAACACTAGTTCGAGACTACGATACTTCTCAGGCAGCACAGCAAGTACAGATATCGCATGGTGCCAACTCGAAAACTACAAGTTATTGCCAAGAAAATCCAAATTCTCAATTTGATAAATGTTCCTAGGTCCTACCTACCAATCTAAAATGCTAATCCGCATCACTCGTTTTCTTCAAGTAAACACATACGATTCAACTTATCAAAATTGGTAGGAATTCAATTCAATTAATTCGATCAACAGCACCTCCTCATACAGGATGTCCTGCAGTTCTACGTGCCCCTCTTTATTTTATGATTACTATTTATCGGGGAAACTTCATTTTGATTACCATGCGCCATTGTAGCGCTACGCCTCCTATTTTGAGTTTTAAAATAGGAAACCCAATTTTTATTGCAGAATCTGAATCTCTATAGAAAAATGACTTACCTATATAGATAGACTCGAAAGCAAAATTATGCGCAAACCATTTTAGTTTCCACGCCGTTTCTGCCGGGACAGTAAATCATTTATTACATGCTCTCTACTCAATCTTTTGAAGACGAACAACTGGGGCCGTTGACGAAATAACTCAAAGCAGAAATAGAAAACATGAAACTAAATTAATGGAAAAACCGATGAATTGGAAACTATTAATCGATCACAGAAAATATTCTATATTTTATTAGTTTTCCCTACTAATCCATAGTCTTATAGTAAATCTCGTATTAGCAAATCTGAACTGCGCTATTATTCGTTCCTAGACTTGACGTATGAATAAGCAAATGCATATAACCAAATAAATTGATACTTTGGTATAAAATCAAATGCTGCAACCCACTTTATGGAAGTACATCAATGAATAAATGTATAATGTAGAAATGCAATCGTATTTTCAAAAACATCTTATTTAAAAAACAATATGAAATAAATAGAAACCTAGATCCGGTTGTAGAGAGGTCAGCTTGAATGTTACATCTTCAACAAAAAACTTCTAAGCATAGTGACCGTTTTGTTTGCTTTCGGACCTCCTGAGGGTTTCCAAGTGTCCCTTTTTTATGCTTTGCCTTGTTTAGTTATTCCTTTTCTGACCTTTCCCGCTTAACTGGGAAAAAAGGGAACTTGTAGTAAATAATTCCGACTAAATATATTGAAGGAGCTTTTCCTCCCAAGTGCCTTGAGAACATGGAGGAGGAGGTGGCTTCGTATATGAGCATGCGCCTTGTGTGCTGAGGCATAGAAGTAAACATTAATGGACGGAAAACGTGAAATCCAGAAGGTAGCTCCACGCGTTGTTCAAAGTAAGGTTTTGTTCCCACGGGAATTTTGCATATTCCGTACAATAAAATTTAATCAGCAGGCAGATAAGGTAGTTCCATGTGACATGGGGAAGATCATTCACCAGCTTCTTCTCAAATACTTGGGACCAAGAGAAATCCTGGAAAAATCGTTTGGTGAATCATTTATCGTATTTTCATGGCTACTTCAGGCTAACTTAAAATTTGAATGAATTGACAGTAGGGCTTCAATAATTCGAACTAATTGGGGCCACAGTTAGTTCAGATTTCCAAATTGTTCGGATTTTCGAACATGAACAAAAAACCTTGTACTTTATGTAGTATGCATGTACTCAGTTACAGAATAATTTAAATAACATGTATACATTACGTAATAAAATCACACAAGATATGTATCTAAATACCTATTTAATTGGGTATACTCTTGTAAAAAAAGCTCTCCACCCACGCACAGTAGCTATTTCTGTCACGTATATAATGATTATACAAAATATTTAATTTCTTCCAGGGAAGGTGTTCGGATTTTTTAGGTTCGGATTATCAAGGCCCCACTGCATTTTAATTGCTCCGCACACCTCATACCTATATATATTCCTATTAAGTAGTGTCAGCGCTCCCAGAAAATAGTATCGGTTAAGAAATATACTCTACTTCACCACGGAATTGCTCCATTCTAAATTTTAGCATGTCATGTAGAATAGGAACTCACTTTTAGGTAAAGAGCTCGATTAGAGTGGTTTCCCATGTTAAAATTATCTCTCATATTTATATGAACTCATGGCAACTAAACAACTGAAACCAGTAGGAAAGTAAAAGAAAAGAAAAAAAAAAATCGTATGCCAATTTTTTTATTGGTTTAAATAAAACTACTTCTAATTCTGAAATAAATGATATATTACTTTTTTCTTTCGAAAATTGGGATTGTTCTAAAATTGGGTAACCTCTAACTTCTTCTGCTAAACCAGGAATGTTACCACCAATAATCGACCTAATAAACCTACTTGACAAAGAATCAAACAAATCAAAACTCAACTTCGAATAACCAACTAATCAACCTGTATAATGTCCCACCTAGCGTTTAGACCACGTAGGAGAGAAGCCACGTTGTACTACTGAAAGAACAGACGTTTACGACTAGCTGTTTGAGCTACCGAGGCGAAGATGGAGTTAGATCCCATTCAATGTAATTATGCGTTTGTCCTTACTGTATTATGACATTATTTTCATTAACTGTCGACAAAACCAACGATTTCCCGGTTGGTTTTAGTTTTGTGGGAAATTGGTCGAGTGCACCGACTAGTTTTCCCCCGTCGTGAAATGCGAGCCCGAAGCGGATTTAGTTGCGTGCTTTACGGCAATTGATGCGGTCAACCGAACCCCAAACTACTCCCGGGCGTTTAGAGATATTCCCGGGGGATCACATGGTAAAACCGAGCGGGGGTGAGCGGCAGACCCCTGGACTGGGGGTTAACTTGTTCTTGTTGTTGTTGGCGTTAGCGCACCGTTAACAGCCCAAGGCCATTACTTTATGACAGGCCGTTACTTCAACTGCCCCCAGGGGCGGCGTTAGTGCTCTTGTTAGCCACTGTCTTATTGTTGCCTCGTTACCTGGCTGGGCCGCCGCGCTCGCCGCCTCCAAGTTCCCCTCATCTGCGCCCAGTGAAGTTCTTCAGTTTTTGTTCTTTTATTTTCCCCCCGACCTTCTTTTTACGGAGTTTTGCCATTTTCTCCAAGCTCCGTCACATACGAATGGGACACCTCCTGAAAATTCTGTAACGTTTCCCCTGAATCAGGAATAACGACTTTAACGACGTTTTGACTGAAAAGACTTTTAGCAAATAGTCTCTTTCGATTTTTATGAGTGGCTGGCGACGCCCGACACAGCAGGGTGGATACTGTACGCGTATACTACCCTCTTCGCAATCCGAAGAACCAGTTCCTTGTAACCGTTTCTTGTAGCCTTTTGAAATTACGGTCTGATCATTCGAATTTTTACCTTGAATTAGAGTGCTTATTGCGCATTAAAACTTTTAATGTTCACATTTATGAAAAATAAAATTATATTCTAAGTAATATTCAGACCGCAACTACAGCAGTAGTTAGTAACCTCATCTGCTTAACCATTTTTTCCAAACTCTACTAAAGGTTTTTACCCCTTGAAAATGCTTAAGGTTTCTGCCGAACGCGAAATAATGGTGTAAACGGTGTTTTGAGTGAAAAGCTCACGTTACAACATTATAGGGTCACCCAAAACACACCTTTATAAATTTCCAATATAGCGTGACGCTATTCTCGCATTGCCAAGCATTTAAAAACCCGAATAGCCGCCACATCAATGATCGAGACGCGCCAAGATAAGTAAGAAAATAGAACTTCGGCCTAACTTTGGCCCATTCCAGACATCAACCTGTTGGTTTATCCTTGGAATTTTCTTTGCTTATCCTGGGAGAGGCATGCCCCCTGAGTCGCATTATGCCAAATAGGTAACGTTAGATCTATTGTATATGTTGCAGCCCTATTGTGAAATCAGCCTTTTTGTAAAAAGCCTAGCCTTTTTACAATACGCCGCCTTTTCGTAATAAAAACGTTGGAATGACAATCAACCTGATATTTTTTGCTTTTTTGTAAGGAAGCTGGAAGACCTCATGAGACTTTTTAGCTTGGTTTGGAGAAAGTTTCATTTGATTCGGAAATTAGTACAATTATAATACACAAAATGTTGAGCGTCGGCCATGCTTGAGGCACCTGGTCAGCAGATTCGCCAGATGTTTTCAAGGCGAAAATATGCGGTTAACCCTTTAACTGATGAATGGATAACAGTTCGGCGGAATTGTGGCATAATGTTCCGTGATTTTTCGCCCCTATTTATTATAAGAAGGTGAGGAGAGGAAGGCGGGAAGCTTTCAAAATCGACCGCATACGTCCCTCCCCTTCGCGAGCGGTCGGTGTTTGATGGTAAACCTTTCCCTCCTAGCGTCCGCTCCCTCTTCCTTCTAAAAGCTAATGCATGAATAAAACCATCAATATTGACTCTTGTTAGCACTATGCTATTCAAACAATGTGAGACTCGTAAATTCCATAATTTATTTAAACGCTGACGTAGTTGAAAAATATTTGTTTACGTACTCATGATGATATATCGCGTCTGAAACAGCTTGCCTATTGTAGCGATGAATTGATTCACAAGCATTATAGAAAAACGCTGCAAATTATTGTATCCCGCTTCATTATTTCATTATTACATAATTTACATTTTTCTTATCATTTTTTCATACATTCGAGGCTTGTCTTCTGTTCCCCACAAACATAACTTAATGGCAGTGCAATATTGTTGTATATGGTTGGGAATGCATACGTTACTGGGACGTTTCTATGCCCGTCTTGTATTAGAAAATCTACTTTATCCTTGCTTTGCAAGATAAGTGGCTTTTAATCCATATTGAATCGTGAAAGTCCTGTAATATGTTCTTAAACTATAGATAGAATGAATGTAGGGATTGAAGGGGAAGAAGGTGAGGAGTCTTCCAGAGTGTGATTTTTTAATTGTTGTCGACTAGTTTCGCCTAATTAGGCTTCTTCAGGACATCCTAATGCAAGAAAAGCCTCAATAAATGACCACATACTCATACAATGGTATGGTCATATGTAAAAAGCTAGGTGCTAACTAGATGTAAATACTTACAACTAGGTGCAGGTAATTGATAAACTATTATAGTAATTGGAGGTTAATTTATAACACAGCACTATGTGAGAATGCATGGTTTGTCATTTTTATTTAAAAAATGTAAATGTGTTTTATGTAGCAAGCATGAAAGCAGTAGCACATGAGAATGACATATAGAATAGGTAGTTTATCCATATCATGCAGAGGAATGATACGTAGCGTGGAGCGGAATGATTGAAACAGAGCTGCATAAGGGAGTGATATAGTGTTTAGAAGTTGAATGCATAGGTATAGGTAATATACATATAGCTTATGGTTCTGAGATAAACAAAATGGTGTACATATAATACTTAATGGGGAGTACAGTTACAAATTAGAAAACAGGTTACAGATATTACATTAGTCTGATATGAGGGAAAAATTGTTCGCCTAAGTGAGTGATATAAATTCTCTTATTTATGACATATTTTTTGCCTTGGATAATGAGGATATTTTCCAAGGTTTTGCGTACATATTAGTTACAGGATGCTTGGTTCGTGATGTTACGTTGTTAAAATCAGGTTGATGTTTAAGGTTTGTCATATGTTGGTCTATTGCTGTTTTATTTTTGTGGTTATGTATATTATTATCGCATGTCGTTTGAGGCGTTCATGCACGGTTTGTTGGCTTTCCCTGATATAGGAAAGACTATAATCTCTACAGGGTATCTTATATACGTTTAATCTAGAAGTAAGTAAAGGTTCTTAATTTTCAATAGGAGGAAGATATTTGATTATTGTTGTGTATACTTCCATGCAATTTTATAATTATTAGTATTATTGTTATTGAATATTTTATGCAAAGGTTAGAATGCTTAATTGAATAAAGAAGAATAAGAATTAAGAAAATCGGTTGAGAAATATAGCTTGGGAAGCGCTTTTACGATCGGTAATAAACTCCTCCATTCCCTTCCGAGAACGGCAAATTCGGAATTTCCAGTCTTTAGCAAATTTAGACCAATCCCCCCAAAAAAGACACTTCGCGTACAAAACATGCCAACCCACAAAATGCATGATATAATCCAATTTGTGGCAAGCACACGCCTAGGGATAACAGCATACCACTTGCAGTCCACCTATTCACCGCCTTTACACTACTCATTATACGTTACCACTCATTATTCAATTGTAATTATTCAAATCACAACAATTTGTTAGGGTTTGTTCTGATAAACTTCCTTCAACGAAAGGGGATGACTGGATGAATATGAGGGCTGAGGGATTTGTGTATTGTATGCAGGGGCGTCGCTAGACAAAAATAATGAGGGGGGGGGGGGGGGTGTATCACGAAATTCTCAACTGAACCAAAAGTTTTCCCAACTCAAAAAGAGAAATAAAAAGTAAAAAATATGTAGTATAACTCATAAATGATACCTCCAGTTTATATCTATTGCCTATAAGTAGGTAGGTACCTATTCAATAAGCGTAACTCTTCTGGAAAATAACCATTTTCATGTGAGTTGTTTTACGAAAATTTGATAAAACATCTTTCGTAGTAAGACCGCAATATTAGTTTTATAGATTAAGACAATACCTAATTATTGTCATTATTTGAAACTTGAAGCATGTGTAAATGACCTGGACACATCTTCCGGATATTATTGAAAGCACGAAGCGATTTACTTATTAGTAAAGCAGATATATATTAATATTTTTTTAAACTGAAAGAAGATTTAAATAATGGCATTAATAACATTATCCATAAATATTATAATCGTACGCCGTGCATAAAAATATAATAATAAAGGCATACGTAATTATTGTTACTATTATTTGGCGGTAGATTAGTACAATTAAGTTGATTAGGAAGACGAAATCCAAGAGTGACTATGGTTAATAGCAACATAATTCCATTGCATCAACATTTTAATCATGAGATTAATCTTGAACTATACTGGAACGCTCGTTACGGTTCCTTATCCAGCCATAAAAACCCGGTCGAGTAGAGAATAACGAGATATATATTCCACGGCCGAGACCCAGTGTTCGGATGGTTGGACCGAGGGATTGATATTTCCGTACGGTTCACCGGGAAAAGGAAGGATCCGAGTGTATTTCTATGTCGGAGGGCTCAGGGGTGGCGACTTTCACACAATGCCCTTCCGAATATAACCCCCGTGCACCCTCCCCACACTCATAACCTTACCGCATCGAAGAAACGAGGGAGAAAAAAATTGGTTATAAGAGAATGCTTTTAGTTTGATTAACCTACAGCCGTTAGAAGTACCTCTCTCCCTCCCCCCATATAAAGGTTTCCCATTTCTCGGACACCCGACCCACCTCAGGACCTCGTGTAGTAAAACAAACTCTTTTGAGTAAACAAATATTGTTTACTGATCCAGTAAATCTCGATCAAATACTCCCCCCCCCCTCCCTGTTCCTTTTGCTATGTTTCAGAGAAAAGCTTTCATCCTTATAATTTCTTTTTCACTTTGAAATTTTATCTTTTTTGAAAAAAAAAAAAAAAAAAAAAACAGTACATAAAAGAGTCGCTATATATAATTATATATTTAGCGCAAAACCTTTCATGTTGTTTTGTTAGGTAATGTTTTCTTCTTTACAATATGTCAACAAATGAACACATCGTTTTGTTCTCAAATATACTGTTATTTATAACATTTTCTTCCAGCCAGCACATCAAGTTGGGGTTCATGTTGAAAAATAGGACGAATCAGATGGATTTACAGCTCTGTGGCTTTGTGCGACAGAGGGTTTCTTCAATGAAGTGATTCGATTTTCATATTGAAGGGCGAAAGTCTTGTCGATAAGAGAACTAACCCAAAATAAACCCAATTTTAAATTGTTATTATTCCAGAAAGGGGCAGTTAAATGGCACTGAAGATACTAGAGCAAGACGGCACAGTAAGAACAAGGATGATGCCAATCAATCTGCGGATTGTTGGATGCAGAAAAAGTAGCAGGTTGTACGGACATACGAAAGGTTGATAAGAGAATAATTATGAAAATTTGTTTTTCTGGAAACAACTTCAAAATAAATGAATCTTCATAGCAAAAGTGAAGAGGGAACTTCCAGGTTGCATAACGAAACTCTTACATGCAACGGCGCATGTGACCTATCCTTCAAGACTGCTCGGTCATGAGGGTTTTGCATAGCGGTGCCTGGTGAAGTCTTAGCTGACTTAAGGTTGACCTGATAAGATAAAACCAATAGGTAATTATACAATGTTATCAAACATTCGTTTTAGAATACCAACTTGAAAAACTCTTATGCACGTATAATTTAGTTTGCAGACCCCCTCCACCCACCCAAAAAAAAAAAGCTGACCAAAACCAGTTTCATGATCTCATGTCAAAAGTGGCGGTCATATTGGCAAATGTAGAGCCATAATACTAGCTGAGTCTCATTGTAATTCCGAGATTCCAAGTCAGAGGGTCAGCCACGCACGGGTAACAAGCCGCATGAAATCCAACGGAAAATATTTTTAATTTGCAGTTAGTACAGTTTCTGAAACAGCTGTAAATTACTTGAATACCTATATAGTTTATTTATTTGAATACCTATCAATTATTTGAATACCTATTAGAGTTTATTCCTCAATAATAATCCCTAATGAAAATCTTGTGTCGATGATTGTTCGTAATTGAAAATGTTTAATCAAAAGAAACATAATATTTATTATACTCGTACTAATACAATTCATTGAAGATTTAAGACATTCAAGAAGAAAAGATGGGTCAGTTGGTCAGCAATTTTTGAGCAAAACAGCATTCAAATAAAAAAATGCGAACACCGACCTTAAATTTACGTTTTTCAGCAGAACATTGGGAAGAAGAAAGCGTCAACAACAATTAACAACTAGAACATTAAAAAATTCGTGCACAAAATCATGCTAAAAGTGCTAAAAATGCTGAATTAAGAGGTTCTATAAAATCCATAAAACTAAACCACATTGTTCAAAATACTAAACTTGGTTTTTATTGCACCAACACTTTTTAGGAAAGGCTTCATAGCTCACAATTTTCATGCGCACAAAGAATATATATATATATACATACATATATATATATATATATATATATATATATATATTTTTTTTTTTTTTTTTTCTCGCTAATATGGTCTTACTATACGTCTAGAACTGTTACTAAGAATTTGCCTTCTATAGTTATTGTAAAGCGACCATGGTTAACATTCCGTTTATTCTTTGAGTTAGGTAAAAGAAGTCCCCAGAATTTATAAAATGTTAGCATAGAATTTAGCTATGATAATGATTTTATGTGTCCCATTTTTAATGATTTTGTTCCAGTGGGAAGGGTATATCTTCAAGCGAAGAGAGTCACGGTTTTCAAGGGCCCAACATTTACGAACATGCGTTCTTTATCTTGCTCATCCCATTACGGATGGATGCGTCCTTTTTACGTCCTTCCATTAACCGGTAGAGCCCCTCCTAAATGTACCAGCCCATAGTAATCAATCATTAGATATTAATCGGGATGAGAACTAGGGAAAAAAGCTTTCAAGTCCTAAAATAAGGTAAAAGGTTGGGGCTCTTTTTAAGATGAATATTTCCTCAGTTTTAGTTTTACTCATATTAAAGAAAAGGAAAATAAATCAGTAACGAAAGATTGTCTTTCATTTGGGACGAGTGGGGGGATGTCGTGCTTGAAGTATTTTGGGTGAATGGGTAGGAAGAATTTCAAGAAGTAGCAATATCCCAATAGGAAACCCTTCGGAGGTCAAGGAAAATTGTCCCCTTCTGAGAATCTACGATCAAAAAAACTAAAATAATATCACATTATTATGAAAATACACCTAAAGCTATTACACGTAGGTATTACATTGAAAACATTACCTCCATAGGTATAGGTAAATCGTTAAGAATATTACATTGGTCGGTTGAATTTAGTAACGTGGACAGAGATATCTTAAACTAACTAGTTTAAGAAAAATAGATAAAAAATAAAAGTTTTCTAGATTGATTTAACCTAAGGTAGTTTAATGGCCTTGTAGTCATAACTAAACTAAGGATATACTAGTCTACAAATAGAATTTTGTAATTCCAATGAAAAGCAAGATGCAAATTTAAAACTAGCTGGCTTAGAGAGCAACATTGCTTGAGAGTCCCTAAAGCTGTTCACACACCTTCAGTTCATCAGCGCAATTTTACTCACAAAAAACTTCAGAGACGAACTTTAATGTACCTTCAATATTTTTTTCAAAATACGGTCTCCAAAAGAAGAGCAGCTGTGTGCTGTTCAAGGGAAAACTATGTAACAGATCAATTAACTGAATGAACATCTGAGTTTATCGATACAAAGGTGAGAGTTTTGTTCAGACGAGAGGCCGGAAGAGATATCGGCGGGAACTGCATTGTTTACTTTACTTATATATATATATATATATATATATATATATATATATATATATATATATATATTGTGTGTGTGAGTGTGTGTGTGTGTGTGTGTGTGTGTGCGCGTGTACGACGTTACATATGATAAACTGTCAAGTTAACTGAACGTGTGTGGGCCCCGTAAGGTGGCGGCCCGAAATTTGATGCTGCCCGATTAAGTACAGTTGCCGTTGGCATTTTCTCTGTTGTCTTAATTTTTATAAAGGCTCGCCGAAGGTTAACATTTCGGCTAAGCTTCAGACGGCAAACGGGGTTTGGTTTGTGTGTGGGCAGGCCCGGTACCATAGCTACCGTCGATAACCCTATAATTTATCCGGGGGCGGCCCGCGCTCTGTCGGATGGGGTTGAAGAAGTGGCCTTATCAGCCATCCCTTATCAGTGCCACCTGTCCAGGGCAACTTGTCACCCGAGTCGACTTCGCCATATTTCATAGAATTCACGCTTGCGGTGAGGCATGTCCGAGGGGAAAAGGCGCATAGCGGGCTTCCAGTTATGGAAAAAACGTTTCCTGCTACGGAATTACAAGCGACGTCTTTTAAAGCCTACCTAGTGAAACGCAATTATACGCTCCATACTCATCTAGTTGACATATAGAGAAGGAAAAGTATGATTAACAGAAACAAAACTACTTAACGTGGACGTTTTATAGTTCAACACTTTATTGCATCAAGTTGTTAGAAGCAATAAGTTAAAAATGAAAGTTATCGGTTCCATTCGTAGCAAAACACGTTAGGGAGTTGAGTCACTAGTAATGAGCCACCCCTGATAAGACACTGGTTCCTTGCATCAGACTCAATTTATATGTATTGAATTTCAACAAAATTTTAGTATTGAACATGTTTAGCCATAACCTAACTGGCCAAAAGTGTTATGTTTTTATGTCACGAAAAACTGCCACACAAATTTTCTTATGAGTTTGCGTACAACCAAGCCGTTGCACAGCGGTTGAAATCGAGAAAAACCTGGCCGAAACTCGAAAAATGAAATTGCAAGGAGGAAAATATAAATCATTGGAATGAGATTTCTACTATCTGGGGAAACCAAAGGCAAAGGTCAAATTAGCCGCCCGAGTTCCTTAAGTGGACAACGAATGTTCAAACATGAATCCGTTCGCCGATTTTTTCATAGTTCACAATCGAATGAGACCGTTTAGTCAGTTCGAGTCCAGTACTCTCGTAAAGAAGTTTATTTCAAGTTTTAGTGATGGATACACTTACAAGATGTAAGTATTCGAATATATTAGGAGGCTGAAATTTTCCAACCATTATTAAGTGTTCAAAAATAGTTCGAACTCAACTGTTTTTTAGATGCTTTTTCTTGGGATTTGTTAACTTCAAAGCTCTAAAAAGTTGCGTGTTCGGTCGTGTTGGGTGATGACATTTTTTTCCGTAGCTTGGGAAACTATTTGATTTTCAGAATCCGTTTGGATCAGCTGCGAATACGCGCCAATTGGAAAGTTATGTCAATTTTTGATTTTCAAAAACATACAAATAAGAAGTGAAAAAAGTAGAAGTAATAAGAAAAGATGGAAATTACTCTTTTTGGCAGGTTCTGCTTCTGAATACAACATTTCGTATTACTATTACGTCAGGAAAAACGGAAACGTAAAGGCACCATCACCACCAGAACCTCTAGCGAATCTCAAATGGACCGGGTCTCCTCACTATCCTAATCTTAGCTCAAAATTAGTCGATGCCATAAAAACGACTGGTCTCAGAATGTTTTAAAAATATTTTTCCCGTGTTCAGCACATCGAAAAACATAAAGTTAGGGCTTTTGAGAGTGTTGGCCAGGTTTTTTGTAATTTTGACCACTCTGAAAGTTAATTTTCATTGGCTTAAGATGAAAATTACTAATAGTGAACTGCGAAAGAGTCACCTTTTAGGAAGATTTGATAGCTACTGATTGGTTAAAATATTTTCGCGGAAATACATCCAATCTCTCAGTTACTATAAAGGCTCCAATTCTAAGGTAAAATTTTCGAGTACAGAATAGCATATGTCGCTACAACGGATGAGCGATTTCAGGTAGATTTTATTTGCTTTATTAACTGTGAAAATGATTTTTATATTGTGGAACTATGGCGTTTTCATGATTGTAAAAAGATAAATCCTACCAGTGGTATGGACACGGTAGAAGGGAAAGTATATGTAAATATACGGATATAAGTTTGATATATAAATTGACGGTACACAGATGAAATCTTTAAAGGGCGAAGTTATTCTTAGATCAACCTCCACGCTCGAAAATAACATGCAACGTAATTCAAGTTCATTTACAATATCAAGGTCATAATTGCATGTGGTTGCAATCCCTTAAGGGCATTGATTCCACTGTTTAAAGGTCATTCTAATTATATTCGAAACAGCGCGGCACATACAGTCTTGTACCAGAATGGGATATGATGGGAATATGATCAAGTTGGCCCATGCTTTCGAAACAGTTTATTAACTTTTAAAACTCTAGATAATCCTATCATAATGTGTAATAATGGGGGAATGTTTTCTCATTATTTCTGGAATATTTGTTCAGTGGAAGAAGGAATAGTTCAGTTAAGCCTCTTGCCCCCAGGCACCCTTGTCCCTTTACCCAGGTACGTACATAGCTTACGCCAGCCTCCACCGTCAGCGCTAGGATCGATATGCACGAGACCTGAACTACATGTGTTTGTGCATCATTAATTTCCAAACGGTTTGTATCTATGTTCCCGAAAACTACAGTTCATGAAAGGTCTACAAAATCTCTCATCAAGAGTTCAATCTCGGTCACATCACGAACTAGGTTATATAACATTGTAACATTGAATGGAGGAGATGGCGGATTTGAAAATTCGAAAGAGCTCTAATTAAGCTAGCCATTACCGATAATACCATCCAATAGATTCAAAATATGGCTCGCTGAAACGGGACCAAGAAATGATGTGGTGATGGGAAATGGATGGTGCAGGAGTGGAGGGGTTTACTAATCTGTGACGCGGAACAAACAGGAGCAGAAGAGCGTTAGGGGTTGAAAACCTACAGCCTACCGCCCAACTCGCGCTGTTATATAGAATTATTCAAATTAACCAGGTGAAAGCGGGCAGGAATGAATTCCGCGGCGGATTTGCTTCATGGATGGACCGGGATGGCTGGATGAAGAACGACGCCAGGGAAATGCGCGTCGAATGAGCAGAGGGGGAACGTGGCGGAGAGAGGGTTAATTTCAATTGAATTAATCATGGTCCCGAGATAGTGAGTTCGGGGCCCGGCCGGCCGACTGCAGGTCGATCCCGCCATTTTCCCGGAGTCTTCCCCAAACATATTTACCTGTTTATGCAGATTTTCTGTATCAATTTTCACGATGCAAATGGACCGAAACGCTTCGAACCCCACTTCTATTCCTTGAATGAATAAGAGAATTATGCGAGGAGATAGGTACGCCTTTAGGATCATCCACTCCCGATATTGAGGGCACATCACTATCAATCCAAATTCATAACACGGGTTTCTGTTAAATGGGGGCATAACTTTCTCCCTTTCGTTATCCGACAAGACTTAAACTGGCGGCTTCGTTATTAAACCGAGTTTCTCATCTCGCTCTAGTGCATATTTGGAGAAAGAAGATCAATTTGGTTCTGTGATCAATTTGGTACTGTTTTTTGTCACCTATTACATAAATTACAAAATAAAATAAAATTAAAAATTGAAAAAAAAGAAAAAAAGGAAAAAGAAAGACGATAAGTTCTATATTAACGGAGACAAAGGAACATAAAGCGCTGAAAAACATAATTTTTCAGTAACCGAGACTTTCTGGTAAAGAACGTTGCTCCTACTCTGATGTCATCATGTGGGCTTCAAAACACTTTCAAACTTTCTTTGAGAAGTCTACGTTCATCATGGCTATTGTGCGGACATATAAATATCACATTGAAAGCAGAAGAAGATAGCAGAGTGAGAAATGATGTCCTGTTGTTTTTTCTACATGTTTATTTCAGAGTAGTTTAACCGATTATAATATTTTAAAGTATATTTGGATCATTAGGTTTCATAGAATCAGTGAATTTCCATTCATACACGATTAAGACCTAGTTTACACTCATTTATCAAGCGTCCATTAAAGCGAAAAAATTGACTTACAGTAGTATGTACTGTAGTAGTAGTAAAGGACAAATTCGCTGATTCGTGATTTGAGAACCTCTGGTGAACTCAGTGTAGCATGCGCGAAGGGAAAACTGGGAGCAAAAATCGTGTTGCAAGCACATAAAACCTGTGGGTCATCAGTGTCACTAGAAAATGGCTAGACAATAGCTAGGTTCCGTAAAAAGTGGGGAATATGGAACCAGTTTTACTGAATGTAACTAGAGCAGTTATGTACGAGTACGAGGAAAAAAGCAATGTAGATTATTCAAGCTCTCTTCTAGTATCATGATCACTAAGAAAAATAGAAAAAAGAAGAAAAAAAACTAGAATACGAGCATTTATATCATAGATGAATTTGATTCCACATAAATGGGAGCTGTTGATTGTTTTGTCTCAAAGCAATTGGAGCACTTGAAATTCAGTTAGAATATTCGAGTTTCGTCAATCAAAGAAATTGGAGTTTCGAGTCGATAAAAAGAAACTACCAGTTTGCCAAAATACTCGTGAAATATTCCCCTGTTTCTATACATTCGCAAGTATTTCGAGAGCGAACAATTAATCAATAAAACTTGGTTAATTTACTCCACCATCGCAGCTGTACGAAGACAAAGGGAGAACAAATACTCAGTAGATAGTGATTGAATCTAGCAATGTTGGAAATAGGAGTTGATTTATGCCTATAAGGATAATACGACAATTTTAACAATCGGTTCCGCTTAGCTGAAATATTCCCTTATAACACAATTTTATCGAACACTTCGGCCATTTGAAGCCCCTCCTCCTGTATAACTGTCAACATCAGCTTAAAGAGCTAAGTAATTGACCACATTATCTCTCGGGGTCCAGTTAGTTAATTCGAATTGAAGTAGGATTTGAATTAAGATAAATGTATTCACGCCTTCTACACTATCTGACTGGTAATCATTGTAAAATCATTAATACTCTATATTTCATTCAGAATTAACCCTTTACTCGAAAACGAGGCCTTCGCAGGGAGGGAAAAAAACTTGGAGATGAGGTCTGCAGCGACAAAAAGGGACGGTTTCCAGCTAATGGTGCACATGTTAGGGCAAAGCCTAGGGCAGGCTCTCAATAGGCCATTTGTCACGATCAGTGGGTGGGAAAGGCTTGTGCCATAGCTTCGGTTTGCGCAATTCACTGCAGAGAAAATCTCTCTCTCTCTCTCTTTCAGCCCCCTCCTCGAAAACCTACGTCCTTCTGACTCGGCCCGTCTCTCTAAAAGGACAACAAAACCTACCGACAAAACCCGAGCACACTTGAAATTTAAATGCCGATTAATATATCTCGGAGCAGCGTGCCGTGAACAAGGGCGGTTTTCGGGAGGGCTAATTGTCGATTCAGGGTGTGCTAATGACTGCAGAGATTTTTTCAAAGTTTTTTCTCTTTCATTTCGCGTAAAGTAGAGGGTGGAAGCCCTTTTTTTCCTTTTTGGTGGTGTAGTGGGTGGATATGGGAAAGACGGAGGTGTGTTTGGGACATCCAAGTAACGACTTCCGACCCTTAATGGCATACAGATGAAGGAAAGGGTCAGTGCTAGGGTTTAAAAAACCTGGGTTCCTTCGCATTTTAATGTAACCAGACGATCTCTGGAATCCCTTTCAAGGTTATAATTTAGAGAAAAGAAGAGGTGGGGGATTTCGTCTACAACCCCTCCACTTCCGCCCTTCCCCCCATCACTTTTCAAACCCTCTATTTAAGTCCTAGATGTTTCATCATCCTCAGCACTCTCATCGAATAATTAATACAAGATCCGTAATTTAAAAGAAGAAGAAAAAAAAAAAAAAAAATCCAATATGAAATGGATCTTCTTTTACTTCAAAGATACCAACCGCCTTGATATTGGTTCGCGCCGGAGCGTTCAAAACGACTCGCCTCCTTTTTCAATATTGCATGCACCTTTCATATTTTCTTTCCAGAAGAGTGGTGAGGGAAAGCAGTCCAGTTTGATTTCGCGGCAATATTACCAGGCAAAAGAACAAATTCCTGCCACGCGCAAAAAATAAATTCCAAGTTCATCCCGCAAGCTTCTGACTTAATATTCAGAGTATCTAACTTCTTAAGATGGTTGTTAGCAGCAGAAAAGAAACTGCGAAACTTAACGTATTAAAAGAACTCGGGACTTGAAACACAGAAAAAAGAAAAAACGAATAAAATGAAAATACCCGGCGACGGTTTTATTAATTAAAACAGCTCTCATCAAAGTGCAGCTCACATTAGATTGGATGGCGGTGAATTGATTGTAATATTGAATATCAGTCAGTTTTTTGAATGAGGTTTGAATTCAAACATAGAATTATGGTTTTAGCTTTCCAAAAGCTCGACATGAATTCACATATGTAGCTATAGTTATAATACGTGGGTATGATCATAATACTCGCCATTCATCACGGTGATTATATATATAATAACTAAATCTACATTATGTATTCTGCCTAAAAATTGTTTTCCCTCAAGCTCGAATTGAAACATCTTAACGTTTACAGAGTAATGAACATACCTACGCATGTATGTAAGAGTAAAACTAAATAAAACCATGTGGGTAACTCAAGTTATAATAAACTCGATTTCTTGACAAGGGATTCTAAGATTGTATGCCATTAAAAATATACCAGCTTCGACGCTCGTTGAAGTTTACTGCAATTTAGACTACCTATGTTCACCCCGAATTGTAATAAAAATACACGTAGTCATTCAAGCTTATGTTAAATATCTTCTTTTTGTTTCTTCTCAAAAGTAGTTCTCAAATTATCATAGCGAACACGGCGCATTCAATCTAGGATGGTAATATTGAAATCATTGTAAATAATATTTCAGAGGGGTGCAACGTATACTGATATCTTTCAAATATTCAGAACCGATGTGTGAATTACAGGTCAAGATCAAGATGAGTTCTTTCGATTTAGTAGGGGGAAAAACCGCTGGAAGGATGTTATTATTAAATTCGTGATACTTGGAAACTACGTTTCTTAAAACGAGGGCCAACAAATTTTGAAGGTACTCCAAAAATTAGTTTTCTTGTTGGATTACAATGGTTTATCATTGGGAACAAGCAATAAACTAATATGAGTAAACGAAAATGTCATTCGACTAGCCGTTCATGGTTATTAGTGATTACATTGGATTAATATTGAATAGATACTAAATCATAAAGAAATTATGGTTCTTAAATCTGGCCGAGAAAACAGAGGAAATGAAAATTATCATTGGACAATGCCGTGGGCGCAAAATGCAAATGGCGATCGTTTAAGTGTGTTCAGGGACCTGCCGGCATTATAAACGATTAATTCTGAAAATCCTTCTGATTCGAGGGATTTCAGAAGAAGTCGGGCGGAGGTAAATTGATCCAACCGGACCCATCAGCTTGCGCTAAGACTTGGGGAAAAAAACTTGCATGCTCGAGATGGGGTTTAAACAGGGGTACACCTGGTTGATGAGGTTAATAATCTAGTTGCAGAGTGACGGCCGGCTCAGGGGAAGGGGGAGACTGATCCCGTTTGACGGGTGAAAGAATTCGAGAATTCCTCAGACTTCTTAGCTTCTCCTGGCTCGAAAAATCTTTTAAAAATGACCGGCCGTCCTCTATTTTTCCTCGGGAGCCCATTATTCGAAAACACCATTATTGAATTAACGAGCAAATTCTGCCGGTAGGTCTCGGACTCACCAAAGCCGAAAACCGAGTAGGTAATTCAGTGGTTAGGAGGCTATTTCCCTTCATCGTCTCATCTGAATTCCCCAAACAATATAATCATTGTATTCGCTTGACTATTAGTACACAAACCGCAACAATGACAGCTAGCATGTAAAATGTCTATGACGCACAATCTATACGACTATGACGTCCGACAATGAAATATCAAGTAATGTTCGGTTGTAGAGTTACCGATAAAATGACAAACCGCTCTCAAGATAAGGTAATCAATCAAGATCAAAAAGTAATTATCCGCAGGTGAACAAAGCAGCCTTGAACAAACTCAGGATCTCAACTCAGTGCATGGATGAATCATGTGTCTGTGTCACGTTTGAATCAGCAAAAGCTATAAAATGCCAACCTTATAAAAGAGAGTACAAGTACAATAAATTACCTAATGAATGGTGATTACTATACACGGTTGAGTAGAGTTCTTATAATTTATATCAGATGCGCAATTGCCAGAGCAAAACATAAATATAGATAGGTGAATTCAAACAAATAAATATATTACTGTAATTCGAAAAATAATTAAGTTTAATTAATTAAGTTAGAAACAGAAAAAGGTAAGTTGAAAGATTTCATGGTTTTTGAAACGAAAGAGTTTAACAATTTTTGTAAATATATAGACTTTATTGTTTTATGGAGCTCGAAGGAATTGGTTACAATTATGGTTCTATGGAATTATGTATTGTTTCTTTCAACTTTGTTTTTCCTTCTACCTTTGTCGAATCGATAAATGCAAGGCTATTACAATCAAAATTGTAGTGTTTAGCTAACCCGCAGGGATGGAGGTATAAAATGTCGTACATGCGGTTGAAAAATTTGTAGCAGAAATATTGTTTGGTAGCACTAACAGTAATTTTGGTTCCTAGTTAAAATCGACTACCCTGTATAAGTATTTTGATGAAATATATATGTTGCTTTAAATTTTGAAGAGCTCTTCTTCCTCCTCCTCCTCCTCCTCTCACTCTCTCTCTCTCTCTCTCTCTCTCTCTCTCTCTCTCTCTCCCTCTCTCTCTCTCTCTCTCTCTCTCTCTCTCTCTCTCTCTCTCTCTCTCTCTCTCTCTCTCTCTCTCTCTCTCTCTCTCTCTCTCTCTCTCTCTCTCTCTCTCTCTCTCTCTCTATTAAAAAAATTGTTTTTTCCGTTTTTTTCTGAACATTTTTTAAGATCATAAACAACACTAGGGGTTGGTACCCGATGTGCAATGTTATTTGCTGTATTGAAAGACGTATTTAATTTATAGCAGTAGGTACATTCGAATAATTCATGATCATCAAACAGTTTTTAAGATGTTTTTCTGAAACTAGGGCACGGTTCGTGTATAACAGGGACAGGACACTGGTCGAGTATAATAGATCCAGTCCCAGTTGTTGTACCTGAGAGCCGCTGAGCTCTACTATGAACTGTGATATAATATTCATGTACAATCTAGTCATAGTTTTATTTTACTTTGTTGATTATATAATGGTAACACGTATTTATATATAAGCCTGTTCTTCATATAGTCCTAGTTGTATTATCTCATTCTTAGTTTTTTTCTGTCTTAGATGCTAAACAGGGGTCATCACTGTACCCCTCATCCCCCTCCATCCTCCGATTTGCCAGCGGAGTCCATAATAGCACTCCATTTGGTGACGGAGGGCAACAAGCCTCTTCTTGCTACGGACACATTGTTCAATGCAGCTAGACCCTTCTGGTTAAGGAGCGGCTTAAAAAAAAAAAAAAAAAAAAAAAAAAAAAAAAAAAAAAAAACCAATAAATTGTGCTATTTTTACTTATTCCCGTGAATATTTTTTCGTAAAATTTTACAATGTAGAAGCAGTTCATAGTTCATAATGGTTGTCAGAGGGGGGGGGGGGGGGGGGGATTCATAGCACATTCATGCTGAGTTGCAATATAGAGGGTACATCCAGCAAAATAATGATCTATTCGCTATTCACAACAAAATCATATACGTCCCAGACATAGGAACGACCCAGTTATGAATGCCAATCACTTAACATCACGAGTATGTTCTGTTGTTGAAGCAAATTTACGATACAACATTAGTCCGTATGCAACAGAATGTGAAGGAAGTAAGAAATATAAAAATGTCTACTCAAACATTTAGATAAAAAGCCACAATACCTCTGTGGGCTTAAATAAAATTAAATGCTCAAGTGATGATTACTATAGGATCACGTTTCAAATCACAGTGTGGAACTGGGAATCACTTAGCTCTGCGTGACTCTCTACAATAGCGTGGGTATAAACCAAATTGTTTTAAAGAGATCGATAAATCAGCAGTAAATAAGGCTACTAGTAAACCACCACAATCGGGCGTGAAAAATCAACGGAATTTCGCGGAACAAGCTCATTTCTGATACTACGAACGACGCTACTTACGGTCAGCGATTTGACCGGGCATTTGGGGAAGGAATAAAAAATAAAAACAGATAAAGGGATGAGGGATGAACAGGGTTGCAGTGTATTAGAGGGGTAGATGAATTAGAGAAGCACTCCGGGAAACTCACGGGCACACAAATCATCTCAACAGGAATTCATTAATAAATAAATAAAAAGAGGCGGTCGCGAGCTGAGGTGGTGGGGAGGGGGTATACACCGTAAATATAGGTGAGGGAAGTGACGCGATGGGGCGCAGGCGCGGAAGGGAGGGGATGAAATATTTTCAATTTGCATGTGACGCCAGAGAACCGAGAAGTCGGAGGGTCGGCCTGCAACGCCGCAACATTCGACCTTCTGCACCATTTGCGATTTTTAATTTAGATTCTATTATTTCTACTGGGCAATTTATCATTCCCGTAATCTAAAATACTCCAAGCTTCCTCTTTTTCTAATTTAAACAAAAAAAGAAGGAGAAAAAAAAGGATCCAAAATGAGAGAGATATCCAGGGAAAAGAAACACCTAATCAGCCTTTATTTATCTCCGGAGAAATGATTGCTCGAGCGCTTCGCGGAACGAGCGAGAATTTTTCTCTAGAGAGTCGTAGATTCTCATTGGGTATCTCTAAAATTGTCCTTCAAGAATTAATTTAGCTGAGAAACGAATTAGTAAGTAACGGGTAATACCCAGACATTGGGTTAGAAGTTCACACTTCTACTATTCGTATTGCACCAACAGCTTGGTTAACACAATGAATTACCTTAGATAATTTAAAGAGGTCAGCAATATCACTCATGATATATTGGTATAACATTTGCAGGTTCAAGCAAAATTTCACTACTGTCTTGACCAGCCATTTGGCTTTTTGACCAGGATCCATTGTGTTAATTCCGGGGTCAGATACAGGTGAAAAATAGGGGGCTGACCCACGAACTGAAAATTATTCAAGTGCCGACCTCGATAAAATAATTGATTGTAAACTCGATTTCGTGGTAACAGTAAAACTCCATTGATTTTATAACACCTGATTTGATTGGAGTTAAAGAAGAACGGCTGTGGTCTGAACGGGTAACAGCGCCACAAGCGGAGGCCAAAGGAGTTGGGCCAGTTCGACACCCACTGTGCGTTGTACGAGATAAGGACCACAAAATACGGAAAGGACAAGAATAGAAAGATAATGCAAGAACGGTTGAAGAAAGTTGAAACATTGCCCGTTAAGAGCGCTAGTAGGGTTTTAAGGAAGTAGCGCTCCAGCCTCTCCTGTACCTTTGTAGATAATTTTCTGTTATAGCGCGCATCTACAATTACTATAATCAAGATTAACTTCTCAACCAAGTGAAAACAAAACAAGCGGCGTTTTTTACTATATCCATTTATAACATAAATATAAAACTACGACATAAATAGAACAACACGTACGAAAGAAATGCGTGATAAATCAAGAGCTTTCCAACGAATGGAGGACGATTTTTGTCCGATGAAAACTAAAGAAGTTTCATTTCCCCAGCAACGGCTTGGTGGTACGTGAAAATCATAAGAAAATGCCGTGACACTTCCGCGTCACCCATCTCGCGTAATGTTTTCGGGCAGTTAGCTCAAGGATAAAGCATGTTCCATGCTAAAATACTTAATAATATGGAAAACGAGAGGTTAATATTTTATAATGATGATCAATATTCATCAAGGATGTATGGCGTCATCCGCATTGCTTCTAGTAACGTATCCATACTCCTGTTTAAATCATTGTATAACTTCCGTCTCCCACTCAACATTCGTCTGATATTTCCAAAACTCTCAGCAAAGAGCCACTAACGACTTATATGTACCCAAATGTACTGAGTAAATGTCTCTGAAGTGGTAGGCATGCCAGTGCAGGTGAAAACTGTAGAATATTTGAAGTTTTCAAGAACTTTAATTTTCTTCCTTACAACCAGAGACAAAACTCGCCCAATGGCTAACAGCAACAATATCCTTCAAGTATTGATGACAATTTGAATGTCGGAGCCATTCCGACATTATTTCTAGGTCAATTTTGTTATAACACGAGTTATTTGATTCAATTTTCAGTCTTGACAAGTTGAAAACTATTTGCTTCGCTCTCCAAATATGGTTGCCGCTGCGTAGTAGATTCAGAAGCGAATTTTTAACAAGCATCATTTCGCTCCAAGTAACAACCTACGATTTGCGGAAAGGCCTTTCAAAATCGATTATCGATCAACAAGGAACATAGTGGAGTGACAGCATTCTTACACGAAACCACTAGGTTAAACCACCCCCATGAATGCCTCAGGCCTCCATGTTTTTTCAGGGAAGGGTGACACTCGATCCCGCACAGTCTATTAGGGAATGGGGTTCACCGAGGGTTGGAGGGACCGCAGTTTGGTGATGTAGAGAGTGTCAGGTGTCCGATCCGGCCACACACGAGCCTCCTTCGCGAGTCAGCTTCTTCAGACTTCATCGGCTTCTTTTTTTTTTCACTCCGCATTTTTGCCTTCTTTTTATTCGGGTTTAAGGAGTGTAAAACTATCCGCTCACCGCTCGGACGAGAGCGAAAACCGCAAACTTTGAGCCGCCGAGTTGGCCGGGAGCACCTGCCCCTTGTTTCGAGGTTTACGCGGTGCTCGTGTCTCTATGCTCATATCTGTGCTCTTTAAAATATCGGATTATCCAGAGGAAATGAAAAATTGGCGATAATTATCCTATATTAAATTTATACTCAACGAGCGTCTAGCTCATTGAAAAATCATTCGTTTTGTCTGAAGCGTTTCAAGGTTGTAATGAAATTAATAATACAACGGCTTAAAATAACATGAAATTTAGATGGAGATCCTTTGGGACACCTCAAAAACAATTACGAGATACGGAGGCGCACTGATCAGCTGAGGGGCCCCTGAGGCTAATTTCGTTCCTTTTCGGCCGTTTTTCGACATCTATTTATAGATTTTTAGTAAAAAAGCGTACAATAGTAGAGTCCGCGATGCACCAAACGTTTTGATGATATACTATATAAGTACGAGGTTCAATAATTATAGACCAATGCTCTGCTTAGAAGGGCTATCAAATACAGAAATAATAAACCGTTGTGTACACTACCCCAAGGTTCTCTGGCAGTGCTATCCCTATATGGAATAACTTTGGCACACGGGCCTACAATAACCAGAAAAAACGTCCGTTTCCCTCTAACTTAATCTCAGCAGAATAAAAAGTCTACGCGCCCCTTCACTCATTCTTCTGCCTCTTAAGGCAAATCCCTAGTCTCATCAGTTTTCTATGAAATTCATAGAGTTGAAGCGTGGATTGCCTCTTATGAAATCCATTACTGCCGGATTGAAGGTAATGGCTACACATGCGTAAAAATGAGGTTCTGGGAACATTCCTACCTTTTGTATTTTTCATCCGGTTTCGATGAATTTTCTTGTATTTTCAAGAAGCTAAGTATAGAAATATAAAGTAGCAGTATGTAGTTATTCTCAAATCTTATGAACATGATATTGTGATGTTGGCATCATGAAAATACTCCTAGCTCTCAATTTGGAATGAACAGCGAAAAGGAGACGGCACTTATCCTTACGCCTTCCGAAAAAAGAGAAAGTCATCTCTTTGCTCGAGTTGTTCTTTTTCTTTCTGTTGGATGCAATAACATCTTGTTAAAAGCGGAAGGAAGAGAGAGAAGGTGCCAAAGGAGGTAAACACGGAATCAAGCAACAAGGAGCTCCGAACCCAAAGCCCCCGTACCGACTCCTTTCCAACACCTACTTCCTTCCACACCCGGATGGGTCCGGGGAGTCTAGAAAGGGGCGTAATATTACCCCGAGGTTCCTCCGGCGCTATCCCTATATGGGATAACTTTGGCATAACGGGCCTACAATAACCAGCGAAAACCTCCCACTCCCTCGAACGTAATCTCGGCGGAGTTGCAAGTCTCACCCTTCTGCCTCTAACCCCGCCAGGCCCCGCGATCTCCCTTTAGCTCCGCTCTACAGTTTCTGAGTCTTCACGAAGATATTCATGGTTGACTTGTTACCATCACCCTTGAGCAATATCCCTTTTCCCACCCTGTCCGTGGCAATATCTTATTTCAGTCAGTATTTGACATTGCAAAATTCCCTTTTTTTTCTTTTTTTACTTCAATTCAGGAAGAAACGCCGGTATTTTTTTCTCTCCTTTTAGGGGACAGCAACGCTTCAAATTTCCTTTTTCCGTCAAATATTTCCGTTCCGCGATTCTCTCAAAGTTTTTCCTTGCTTCTTTATTATACTGAAAAGAAAGGAAAAAAAAAAAAAAAGATTCCTTGACTGAAATTATACCAATACGTCTTGAAAACACTCACTTTATTGATTTATTATTCATTCACTTTTTCATTAGTTAATTAATTTTTTTTAGCAAACTTTCATAGAAAATGGAGCTATTGCAGAGGCTCGAAAAATTGTAAAATCAAAGTTTTGAAGAATTTCTTCATTGAAATCCGTTTTGTGGCATTTTTAAACTATTCCTGAAGTTTGCGCGAACACACATACATATATACACATATATATGAAAAAGCGCGAACTTCAGGAATCGTTTCAGAATGCCTCAAAACGGACTTTAATGAAGAAATTTACGAAAATTTTGATTTTAAAAACTTTCGAGCCATTGCAATAGCTTCATTTACTGCAAAAATTCGCTAAAAAGTGAAAAATCCAAACAGTTTTTTTAAAATAGCAGAATACTATTTAGAATACGTTTTTGCCATAAAAGTAAAGGTTAACAATTTCTTTCCACTCAAAATGACAAACAATTTAACATGATTTAATACGATAACTTAAGAAAATTCGCTCATACGATCATGCTGCATGGATTAAACTTTTATTATCCAACCTAATTATAATACTCGCTACATCAACCCCAGGGTTGACCTTCTTAGCTCTAAAATTTAGAAGAACCGCAAAAAAGAAACAGGCCTAGACTGGGAATTAATAGTCGATTCATAAAACAAAAATCTAATATTATTTGCACTCATCCACAGTAAGAAGTTCGTATCGAGACCATCAACATCACTAGAATATACTATAATTAGATTATAATGCTATCTGGATTATTATCATCATTTATTGCAGCGATCTACTGTCTGATTTATTTTTTTAAATCTTGCAGCTTCTTCTTCTATTTTAAATAGACAAATAACAATAACGATTCGGTGAAAGTCGCAAAAAAGTGGCCAAATAGCGGCAATGTTTAACCTCAGACGGAAGATCTCATGTTTGCGCTTGCGCTGTGGTCATTGTTGATTCGATCACGATTCTATTCATATAAGCAATAACCGTGGGGATTCTTGGAATAACCTCCACTTGTGATCAATTAAAACGTTGAAAACCGATGTTTTGTAAAATTCTTTCCGAAGTATGCGTGATCCAATTGGTACGATAGCAATGAAAGCAGGGGAATGCAATTACGAGGTTAACCCACACAACCACAGGAAATTTCATCAGAATCTGAGTGTGATTTAGTTTAGTTTTTCTCAGGACGAGAATTGATCGCAGGCAGACATAACAGGATACCAAACATTTCTGCAAACAGTGAAACATGACAAGATTCGACAATTTTTATGCTTGGGTGGATCACAATTTTCAATATCTTGCTGCAATATAAAGCTTCTTTACCTTTCATAGTGGGGAACCTATGACAAATGTTGTGATAGGTAGGGGTAAAAATGTACATACGTGCTATTCACAATTTTAAGACACGTGAGGACACAACATGAGTACAGTCAACTAGTTACGCTATTAGAATAATGCAGTTAGGTGCGGGAGTCTATGTCGGCACGGCACATTGCTGAGACCTCAGCGGAATCCAATGACAATCCTAACGTTCTGAGCTATGTAAAGCACGACAGTCACCGGCTATCGACATTGTATTGCGTAGTTTAACAGATGAAATTAATTGACTGAACCACTGCTGTCGCATCCTCGACCAGAGGGTTAATTCGTGTTTAGGTGATTAATAGTAGGTGAACTTTGGCTTTGTTTACAAGATATCAGTTTGCTATTTTAAACTAACGGAGTGGGGTTAAAATCACGTTGCAGCTATACCTACCTATTAGTACTACACAGCGTAGTTAACGCGTGCTCGCTCAAATGGTTTGATCGATTTGAATGCGGGTTTTTCGCTAAATGATCAGCAAGTTCTTCAGACGGGTTTTAACCGTATTGCATCTTCTAAACCGGAACATCCTAATCGGGAAAGCTTAAGAACGTCGTATGACTTAACAACACCGTAGAAAAGTTTTTTTCTTTTATTCAATTCTTGTACTGGTCCACAAGCGTAATAAGAGAAATTGCTTCATACTGCACATGAGAAGATAACATCATTAATGAAGCCAACCTCATCTAGGCAAAGTTGACCCTGAGATCATTTATCTGGGTAATTTGCTGAACCCAGTTAACATCATATAGCTATTTTGAGTTTAATAATCAAAATACTCGTTTCATCGCACAAAACTTTTATGTAGTAATAAAATCGTAATTTTCGAAATACCCTCCGAATTGAAGTGAAATCGGATGAATAAGGCATGAAGACATAAAGCTTGGTTCTATCTTTGTGCATGTCCAGTGAAAAGTATTAATTTTTGATTGATGAAATTGACTGGATACCACTCTAAGCCTAACCGGCACATTTCCAGAAAATGATAGGTATGGTATGATTAAATAGTCTTTCCCCGACTGCCGATTCGAACTAGATCGGGCGATTAGGCTAGGGATTGATTCGTTTGCAATGAAACAGATTGGGGACCGTCTAACTCGCCACATCCCCTGAAATTTCAATCAAAACCTGAGGGAAACTGTAGCAATTTAAGCTTAATACAAAGACACACAGAAAAAAGATAGGCTCGAAAAAATGTTGTTCAGTGTTATCTAAAATGTATATGTGATTAGAAATTATGATTTCGGAAAAAATGAGTCACCCCATAAGTGAATACAATGCTTTCGATACCCTGGTAGACTCAATTATGGTCACGAGGTCACTTGAACACTCCCCAATAGGAGATATGTTTCAGTCGTTACATGGAATTTCTAGGCAGTCAGGGAGTTACTTCTTTATTTCGAATTGGCTAACCATTTAACGTATTCTACCAATGCCTTGGTACTATATGTATTTCATAATATAATCTCTCATTCCACTAATTGTCTGGGAATAACTTTTACAATATGATTCGTGAGCGGTCATAACAAGCGCTTCATTTTACCAATCGCGGAGGAAAAGGTTGATTCGAATTTACGACTTAGCTGCCGAAATCAACTAACAAGGGCAGGACCGGTTCCCGGAGGTCCTGAACGCAGGAAGAAAGGCCGGGTTTAATGACTTCTTTCAAAAACAATATTTTTGCCCAGCCTCATTTGTTGCGAGAGAAACTTCAAAATCCTCCTTTTCAAAAAAAGGACGACGAGGGAAGGAGTGGATCTAGAAGGGTAATACAGTTTCGCCAGTTAATATAACGAGGGACGAGAACAAAGTGGTATTTTTGTACTTCCTTTTCATGAAAGTCTATAACTAGAGGAAAACTAAAGAGCCTGGAAAGGAAGGCGCGGCGGAGATGCGACCGTTAAAAAGAAACTTGATCAACGTTATTACCCAGCAACAATGTAGAGTCAACTTTATCACTAATAATATATAGTTCCCGACTAATTTTAATTAAATTCCGAGACTTTACGACTCGTTAAACTTCATGTACAAGAAAATGCTCTTCAGAATGACTTCAACACTGTTTTAGAACGGGAAGAATACTGCGATGAACTGAAAGGAGCTCATTCAGCTATCATCATTCCAAGTAGGGAAGAAAAGGCTTTCATGACGAATAATTTCATTCGCACTAAGTAGTTTGTGGTTCTAGAAATGTTCATTATTCGTTAATGTTCTCAACCAGCTAATAAAGCAAAAGTGAAATTAAGTGAATTCATCATCTCTGTTCAGATGAATTATGTAAACATGATTTTTTCTAAATTAGGTAAAATTAATTCAGCACATAAATATTAGTAATGTGAATTGTGTGGTTATTGAAAGACATACCTGTTCTTCGGAGTCTTTCAGTCATTCTTCATCTGTAACATAAAGAAAATCATTCAAATTTCAGAAAATATAAGTCAACTGAAGAATACAATGTGACAAATTCCTCACAAACAGATAATACAATGGAATCTCAAAACCTACTGTAGATACATATTTTGAAGAACATCTTGAATACCAACTTTTCATGAATTCTCTTTACATATTATCTTTGTCATGGCTAATTATTTTCATTAATAAACCTTTGTAATCGTCAAAGAAAAACAAGGAAATTTTTCAGAACCCCTACAAAATTTGTTGGCTCACATTTCAAGATGCTTAGAATACAAAAAATGGGGGGGATCTGTCCACCCGCGGGGATCTTGAGAACTTTCGAAATAAGTAAATTGTTTTTCTGTTTTTTAGTGATAGGTACCTATATGATTTATCCCGAAGAATCCAATGAAACCATCCTTTGACTTTCTCTAATGGGTGGAACTTTCACACGAAAAAATATCATAATGGGTGTCAATCAGAACTAGTGTGAACATAGTAAAAACCGCCCTATAAATTCCGACGATCTTGTCAACTGATATTATTCCTATGAAGAGTTTTAGAGATAGAGTTTTAGCAAATTTCAGTCGAAAATGTTACTGCATTGGCTCGGAAAATTTAAAATCAAAAGTTTCGAAAGATTTCTTCACTGAAATCCGTTTTGAGACATTCTGAAACGAACCCAGGATTTAACAAAAGCTTTTTCATATATATATATATATATATATACGATAACTCTCCTTAGGATTGAGATAAAAATTCCGTTCTTGCGCCAAAAAATCAAGCTTTCCAAACAAAAGGATGAGTTCGTTGGCCAGCACTTTTTGAGCACATTAAATTGGTTGCATTACACAAAATGTACTAAAAAATCACTAAAAATTATTGAATTTATATTTTTTGGTAGAATATTGCTCAAATAAAGTTTATTAACTATAAAATATATCATTTAAAATTCTGTGTACAAAATGATGATGAAAAATTTATTAAAATTTGCCAAAGAATCGATAGAAACTGCAAAAACCAAAAAATCCAAAACCTCTACTTGAATAGGAGATTATCATTTAGAATACGATTTTTGCCATAAAATTAATGGTTACAAATTTCCTTGAACTCCAGAAGCTCAAGTTTCAAAACGGCGGAACTTTTTTATAATCACCTTGTATGAGAAATTCAATTATCAACTCTTTCTGAACAAAATTTGTGTATTTTGGCATCTGGACAATGTGGCTTACCTCAAATTATAATAAGCGAAATTCTCGATGTACCTGTTATATTCCTTTGGTTTGGAAACATTCCCAAAAAGATCCTCAATGTATCTTCATATAGTTACATTATTTATCGGAGGGTGCGGGGCAGGGTAGTATTTACCTACATGATGTATGAACGTAATGATAGGTAAATGTGAAGATCACATCAAGGTTTTGAACCTGCATTCGCAATGATATCAAGTTTGCAATAATTTATTCATGATAAGTTTGTATGTTGTTTGACATTTTCAGGAGCACGGTATATAATACTATATTATTGCTATACGTATAAAAGTAGCATTGACTACGATTAACATGTTCTACTCGTACATCGACTGCATTGTCTATGAGTGAACTTCAGAGTCGATTCCCCCCAAAGCAGTACTGAATTTCGGAATTTTCAGTGGAGTAGGGTATATACACATACAGATCAATGTACACATACAGTGTATACAGTGTGTACAGGGTATTTACACATACAGATCATCAACTTTATATATATATATATATATATATATATATATATATATATATATATATATATATATATATATATATATATATATATATATATATATATATATATATATATATATATATATATATATATATATATATATATATATATATATCCATATTTCGAGAGTAATACATTCAATTATACTTTATTTCAATAAACAGTAGCGTGAACATAAAACAAGGAAGGAAAACCAGAAAAATTGTTTGGCTTGTGAGAAGAGGGACAGAGTTGTTGAAGCGCTTTTGCCCTGCTTTCCTGTTTGACCTACCGTGTTCAATACTGTAGTTGAAAATTCGGGGGCTAAATGGTTTCTAATGTGTCCTCTAACCCGGGCTCATTTTCAAAGACTATCTTGTTAGGCTTCCAGTGCTGTTAGTTATTAATTCCATGCGGCTTATCATTGTAATATATTTTACACTTACATCCATATATATATTCACATAGCGATAGGTGATTGGTACCTATATTGCCACAATCAATTGTACCAATTTTTCTACCCTAGGTATATTTTTCCTAGAAACCGGTTCGTTGGTGTTGTTATTGGGATAATTGTAATAATTGTTTTGTTGTGTACTACCTGACCCGGCGGACTTTGGTCCCTCCAAATTAATCATGTTTACAAATAACAATAATTTATTTATTAAAATTATTATCAAATTGAAGCAAAGAAAACTAGTCCTAGAGAGGTTCTCTGTCAAATTTCACATCCCTAGGATGAAAAGGAGAGAATTTAGCTCACTCAGCTGATCAGGAGAGAGCCCATCATTTTATTCGTCTCTTCATGTCCCAGAGGGTCACCCTATCAAATTTCAACTCCCTTGGGTGAACAGGAGGGTGTATATATATATATATATATATATATATATATATATATATATATATATATATATATATATATATATATATATATATCATCGTTACAGAATGCCTCAAAACGAATTGCAATGAAGGAATTGTTCAAAAAAATTTATTTTAAAACTTTTGGAGCCATTGCAATAGCTTAATTTTGTTTCACAAAAATTCGCTAAAAGAGTGTAATTTGAAGTAAAAAGTTAAAATGATAGACATTTAAATCAGCATGGACACATACTCGTACATTATGTAAATAAGGAGAGTAATATAATACTGGCAGAGCTCTAAAGTATTGTAACTCAATGAAATATATGGGAAATTCATTATAATTGTATACCTTAGAGATAAGTTAATTTGTCTACTGCCAAGGCCACTAATTAGGAGAGACCGAGTTTAGAAATTTCGAGAACTAAGAGAAACGAGTGTTGAGGTTTAAACTGCGTTATAGATATTGTATCGTGAGCGAACACAAATGAGAGAGGGGTCCTGGGGGGGGAGCAGACAGGTGGCAGGTGCAGCAGTGATTAAGTAAGGCAAGAGCCGAGAGAAGGGAGAGGACAGGTTTACCAGGGCCTGTAGGTAGGGTTACTTGCGCCCGGAGGTCCACCGCTCCAGCCCGAGATTTTTCTTCACCCTGGTCTAAGAGATCGGCGTGGACCCCTCGAGCCGAAGGGAAGAAAGGAACGAGTGAAAGAAAAAAGAAAAAACCAAGCCAGGGAGCGAGGTCACATCCGATGGCTGGGAAGGGCGTGGAGGGCCGTACGGAGGTCAAGCTTCAGAAAGAATACACATGCATTAGCCCTCGTCTTTCCCCTGGGGGCAATACAACGACAAGATATGTCCAGGGGCTAGTTGAGGGTGGTAGTTTTTTTCATCATCCTGCTCCGATGGTATCAGATACATAAAACATAACAAGGTCAACGAGAGGTAGGTACCTACTTGAGTTAGATTACGCCACAACTTGAAGTAGTTGACAGAGATTTGTCACCATAAATTGAAATGAAAACAAAGGCTAACGTATTGAATTTTAATAAATTACACAATTTTATTCTATTTTTCAAATATAAATATATATGCGATACGTACTTTAGAGGTTTAAGTTGTTTCTAAGCTTCTCAAAAACTGTAAGACTTATTAGTCAATTCCATCCACTGAACTCAATTGAACTTGGAGTGCGACTGGAATAGTTTTAGTTCCAAATTCATATAATTTTTGCTATTTGACCAAAATTAGTCTCTACTCTACCTAGTCTGACTCGAGCTCAACCTCTTGGGTCAGAGAGTTTACATCAACCTGGGCTGTGGATCTATTTGGACAGACTGGAAATCTCAAAGCAAACGGAGAAAAAGAACAATTCAGGGGAAGAAGGTCACATCCGCAGGCCGGGAAGGGAGTAAAGGGTAGTGCAGAGGTCAAGCATCAGAAAGAGTACACATGCATTAGCCCTCGGCTTTTCTCTGGGGACAATAGAACGACAACGTCTAGGGATAGTTTAGAGTAGTGGATTTTCCATCATCCTGCTCCGATGGTATCAGAAACATAAAACAACACAGTCAACAAGAGGTACTTACTTGAGTTATATCACGCGACTACTTTAAAAAGCAGTTGATAGGGATTTGTCTCCATAAATTGAAATGAGCATTAAGACCGTATTCACTTTTAAAAAATTACACAACTTTCTTTTTAAAATTTCAAATACTATGCAGTAATTAGCTAGGTACTACTACTAGTATAATATAATTATTGGAGATTCGAGTTGTTTTGAAGCTTCTCAAGGACTGAACAGACTTGTGCGTCAATTCCATTTATTAAAGCCATTGACTCAAAAATATGAAGAGGAGTGATTTGGAATAGTTTTTTAAATTGTTATTAGTGTCTAGTTTATAATAGAAATGTTTGGCTGGAGATCTGTCGGTAATGCCAGATATATTGACCTGTGCTGGGAACACCTTGGTCATACTATATCTCTCGGTCTGAATGGAAGGAAAATTGAAGTAATTAGGAAGAAGAAAGAAGAAGAAAAATAACGTCTGTGGAGGAAGGTCACATCCGCAACAGAGGAACGGCAGTGCGGAGGTCAAGCATCAGAAAAAATACACAGGGGGGGGGTCGTCTATCCCCTGGGGGTAATAGAAATACAGGGTACGTTCAGGGAGTAGGAGAGGGTGATACTTTTTTTATCATACAGCCCTGATGGTATCAGATACATAAAATATATAAAGTGTTGCTTGAACTATGTAACGTCGATTAAGCCAATATTTGGAAATGCGGATGGCAGGGATTTGTCTTCATATATTGAAATGAAATGATAATTGAAATGATGGCTATAGCACTAACTTTTCAAAAATTACAGAATTTTTTTTTTCTAAATGTTTAATAATGATGTACAGTAGCAAGTTACTAGTACTGCTAGTAGACATTTCAGGTTTGAGTTGTTCCAATCAGAACAAATTAGTTTTTTGACTATCAAGTTAACTGGTTGGAAATCCGCCGCTTGAGCTAAAGATTTTTCATTATCCTGGTCTACAGATCAGTGTGGGCCAACGGGAACTCTTGAACCGAGAGGAATAGAGGTAAAACAATAAGTAAAAGAAATAGAGAAGAATAAGGAAAGTCAGGGAGGGCTTCAAGCTTCGGGGGAAGGGGATCAAGCTTCAGAAGGGAAGCACCTGCAACCTGCTCTCACCTCTCCCACGGAGAAAGAAACTAGAATTATCAGCCATAATGAGAGGAGGGGAAGGATGGTGCATATAAATTTTCACCCTTATATCAGACACATAGAACTAATATTGACAAAGATATACTTGAGCAAGATTTCACCATAGTTTGAACAAAATGTGATAGATTCAATTAACTCTAATGCTTGTCTAATCCGCTTTTCATTCTCGCAGTTGTCATGTAAAACACATGGTACTATTAGAAAACATCGAGGTATTTTACGACCTAAGGAGCTATTTCGACCCTTTTAGTTGAAAAACATCAAGCCTCCTTTAAATAACATACAGTTGAGTTAGCCTCATGGAAAAATCAATGACATGGCATGTGAGTACTGACAGATACTTATGGTAAGAAATAGGCGGAGGTAACATTGGTCTCACTTATTCGTCTATCAAGCTGTCATTGTGTTTGTGACCTAAGATATCTGCTACGCTCATGAGATAATATGCTACATTATTATCGTAAATACATAATTAAATTATTTCATTTCTTGTTTTCCAGTTTTGGTTTTAGCGCATTCAAAAATGAATGAAGATCCATAAAATTTTCTTTTATTTAGAGAATTTATTATACAGAAAATGTATGAGATTTTCAAGTGTTGATTGAGGAGTGGTAACCTGAGGTGTGTAATGATGGTTTAATGATTTAGGGAAGTGAGAAAGGACCGTGTCTAACGCCGCTAAACACACTGGGCTGGTTATTCCATCATGCCGTTTGTACTGACACCACCGGTACTCACATTGTTGAAAAGTTTGTCATCACTTAATTACCTTTTCAGGCCCCACCTCACAGAGTACCTTGAGATAATAATGCTATTATCATAAAGCAGGCTTCAAAGCGTGCACCACATAACTCGCTATAGACGGCAAACCATATTTTCAAGAAATAATTTAAGATTCCAACGTACATATATAGCTCCAACTGTCAACATGTATCTATTAATGATAGATTTTATATCTTCAATATCACATGCAACAATTCTCGACTTGGTTAAATCTCTCTTTTTTTAAATTAATTAATTAATTTATTTATTCTCTTTTTCGTATTAACAAGTCATAAGAAAATGCTGTTAGAATTCATACCTCGAGACCGATCAATATGTAATTTTCACAAGAATAACACGCAAGTATAAACGATTCCAAATTAATGTTCTCCAATAAAAGGGTTGTTTTAGAACGAAAAACAACAAGAGCAATTGGAGTTGAAATAGGTTGGTTTTTTCTCTTTTCCGGGGGTTATCCGATTAACGGAGCGCTTTAACCTGCCAGTCTTGCTAATCCGCTCTGTTAATTAGAGACCAAACGAGAACGTGGATATCCGCAAGCTTTTGGTCAGTCCACCTTGAAATTGTTTTTCCGGAAAAGCCTCAGGGGTGTTGTAGTCTGCTCTGCGATTAGATAACATCGCTATAGAAACAAAAACAAGGGACTTAGAAAGGGTGAAACTACTGTGTGCAAGGGGTTACAGCTTGCAGCAAGATGAGACCGAGGAGGCGGCCGTAGGATCAGAAAATCCTTTCCATCCCTTATCAACAAGCCCTGAAAAGGGACCGGTTTATTGGAAACACTCGTCGTGGAAATGGCGTCCGTGTATTTTTCCGCTCTGGCGAACCCCTGAGCGGGCGAACCGGGGGCTGAAAATTGAATGAGTCACCGGATATTTAGGGAGCGATTGAATCAAAGGGTTAAACGCAATTTAGGGTATGCACCTATAGACTCCACGCATACATTCAAACCTGAAATATGGAGGTCGCATCTATGAAACGACCAATTCAACAAAACATTCAGCGTAGCCAGGAAGCATTGCCAAACCTTGAAAATACTGACTATATAGCCGCCACTGCAAAGACGTGACGGGCCGAAATAAGAAACAAAGTAGAGCTTCAGCCCGACATTGACACGCAGACAAATAATTCTACTTATAATCAGCTGACTGGCTTCCCCAAATACCATAACGGCTCAAACTTAATTTTCTTAGCATATCCTGGGAGGAGCCCTCTGAGCGGCCTCATGCTACATAGGTATGTAACGGTAGATCGATTCTATGTAAGCTAAAACAAGGCGTCAAAATGCATGTTTTGGACTTTTTTTTCTCGTCTCACCTGACTTTTTGCCCACTCACTTCTACCAATTCTCCTCATTTCGTTGGAATTTGAAACATTGGCTACATTTGACCTGACGAAGTGCATTTTAGATTATTGGACCCATTACGCCCTAGTGATGAAGGGTTGTAAGGGAGGGCGCAAATATGAAATTATCTCCCGTTCACCCTAGCAAGTTGAACTTTGTTAGCGAGACTTTCCGGGACATCAAGAGATGAATAAGCTCAGGGGCTTTCCCCTGATCAGCTAAGTGAGCTAAAATGAATTGCTGTTCATTCTAGGAACTGCACTTTGGTAGGAAAATTCTCTAGCCATTTACAAACGAATGAAATGACGGTCTCTGTCCTGAAAAGCTGAGTTAGCTAAATTTTCTCCTTTCACCCTTGGAATGTGAAATTTTATAGGGAGCCTATCTAAAACATCAGGAGATGAACGAAATGACGGGTTCCGAACGGGTCTGAAGACTTGAAGAAGCATCTCACTCCCACACGCTTTCAAAAAGAGTGAGAGAATAAATGCCCTGTACTAGGAGATGGCGATTCGACTATTGGCTTGGCCCCTATTGGATGATATAATCTAAATGGCATAATAAAAATGGTGCATTTTGTGGCTTGGCATCTCTTGTATGCGGTGTGTTAGGTTGAGGGGGGGAGGGGGTGATGAAATAGAACAATTTTATTTACCTTAAATTTCAGATACACAAAACTCTCACAATATGCATAAGGAAGATACGTTCTAACCTGACGATAGATCTTGATGTAAAGCAGTAAGTAAAAAAAAAAATATATATATATATATATATATATATATATATATATAATAAAAACAATAAGAAACATATAATTGTGAGATTCTACTCATATCTACAGCTCTTCTGAACGTGAATAATATTTAGTAGGGATAATCTCTGAGGACTATTCCTAATTCACGTTATTAAAAAAAAAAAAAATCTAGAAATGTGTTCGGAAAACAATTTGAGTTTTAAAATGTTTAAATGAGACAGTTATCTGAAAATTTGCTATATTTTAGTAATTTAATTTGTAAAAGTGGCGAAATATGTCTGATCTTGAAATAGGGAGAAAAACGTAATTGTTCATCTTCATAAATGAAATCTGCATTGATAATAGGGAAGAGTAAATTACAATAATAGCAGGATGGTTGCATATAAATGTATTCAGATAAAATATTCAATGAGAATGCAAATAGTTAAGAGGTATCCGTTAATAATCTCTAGTAGGTAGACCAGAGAAGCACCTGAGGCTCCGCGTCTATACGATCCTCCATTCAAGTTCCTAGAACGTGAAAATAACCACGAGCCGGCCACATAAATGCCACCAACAACTCAATCCCTCCAATCAATGGCATCAATTTGGAATCGGATACAAAAGTTCATGTCAAATGTGTTGCGAGCTCGGCTAAGGGCGTGGCGGGTGGCCGCATTAATATTCATGATAAAAAACACTCTGTAATACAAAAAGTAGAAGGCGTAAAATCCTCCGGGACGAGAGAATCTCTTCTCCAACGGGAACTTGCTGCATCTCAAGTTACATTAGAAATACAAGGAAAATTCTTGTGGTTGACACCCGAAGAATTGAGGTATCATTGAGATCGGATTCTTCCCGAAAAGTCCGCCGATGATAAGTTAATAGTACCTTTAAATGAATATTAATATCCTCGGAAAACAAACGAGGAATGAGCGGTAGGTCCGAAGTCAAAACCGTATGTAAATGCTAGAAGCGGCTTCAAGAGAGGGTTTGCTCAGGGCGGGAGGAGAGGGGGCTCTGGTTGGAAGTTGTGGGATCAAGTTTTTTTAGTTGTTTTTTTCTCTTCATCTTGAGAGCGGTTATAATGAGGGGCAACATGCATGGTGGGGATGGGATCCTGGCTACAAAGTGGTTTGAGAGCTGCTGGCAGTCGTGTGGCTCTCCCTTGTGTAACATTCGGGATCACATTCAGCTCCGGCGGGATAGCTCTGGTGCCGGTGGTGGTGGTAGGAGGGACGTCATTATTAGTGCACCTTCTTCACGTCTCCTACTTCTTCTTTTGCGTCTACTTCTCCCCCCCCCCTTTCCAGCCCCTTTCTTCGTAGTAGACAAGTTTGATACAACAAAAAGTGGAAGAGGAAAAATGGTGGAATGGGTTCCCCGGGTTTTTGGGAGATTCGATGATTGGGGGGTGAGCCCGGGAGAGGGATCGGAATTGTCTGTCAGAACTACCATTACCTCATTCGGCAGCCGTGTTAGAAGTTGCTACATCACTCGCATCTCTTCAACCAACTGTAATATCACGATGATTGTTCATATTTGAGGCGAGCATACCATTTTTTCGGCTGAAATCTCGCCTCGACCAACTTTAATACTGATAAACTCATGAATAAACATGAATATCGTCAGTGAATTAATATCCACAACAATCCAGTCCTAGCATGGATATCTGAAAAAAGATTCGAATTTTCTCCTTGCATTGAAACAGTGAATTATTGTATTGAATGCATATTATATGAATAATTAAGATATGAATTTCCTTAATATGATTATAATTAATCAGACGTCGTAAAAATTGATTATTAACTGTCTTGTACAACATAACATTTGGTATCAATTGGGAAATGGTTGAACTAAAAGAGGGGTAACATAATTTGGAAAAAAGTGTTTCAGCCAACATAGAGTATTATGTAAATTTACCAGCTAAAAATCGAGCATAAATGACAAGAAGGACCAAAAAAGGGGAGGGCGGTAGATGTTGGTAGTACAATCAATTTCGATGACCTTTTCTGAAAAGACAATGTGTTCTTATCGAATTCAGTTCTCATTTTTGGATTACCTAGAGAGATCGCGATTAATTTCTATTTGTGTGTCTATGTATATATATATATATATATATATATATATATATATATATATTTTTTTTTTTTTTGCAGAGATTCGTGTTCAAGAGAGTTTAGTATTCAAAGAAATCATTTTAAAAAACTTTTCCGATAGGCGATTCAGTAGTACCTAATCGATTCAGGAATGATTGCTACCCACGTTTTCATATTATAATGAAAACAGTCTACTCTAAGAAATTTGACACCATTTGCACTCTCTTTGGATGAGTAGTTTTCTTCCTATGATTTTTCACTGATTTCTGTATGGGTGGTTATGATACACTGGGCAGGGGGCCCTACTAACTTCAGAAATGTTTATTAAACGTCGAGTACTTTTCTAAATGTTGCAAATTCTAATGGTGATTTAATTAACGAAAATAAAATTAAACACACGAATAGATCATTATTACGTGATCCATCAAGTAAAATAAAATTTCAGTATCGTAGACAAAAACATGGATCCTTAACGTTTTATGACAACTCAGTAGGTTTGAACAGGCTTCTTGGGTTGAATTGGGAGAAGAAAAAAATAAAATAAAAGTCTGAAACAGCTAGGAGCTATTTCAGACCAGCGTTGGATTTAAAAGAAGTTACAGTCATGCAGCATGGTCGTATGAGCGAATTTTAGTAAACTATCGTATTGTAAATGTTATTGTTTTGAAATTTGTTGGCTTGATATCTTAGCCGATGGAGGTGACTCACAGCTTGTCGCTTTTATAGTCTCTCGTACTGTCTCAACCTGAAGTTCGTGATGGAGACGTTCATTTCGAAAGTACCATGGTGCATTGACACTATTTCGTCATACATTATTCTGGAATCGTTGGATGATGTCTTGGTTTGATTGAGCCGTACAACCCCACAGCTGGGCTCCATAAGTACAGACAGGTTTAAGGACCTAGTTTTACTCTCCGACTGCCAGGACCGCCGTATCGCCCGCAAAAGTTCAATCTCTGGGAGTTCACTAGTATAGAGGACATACAGGAGGGGACCAAGTACATTCCCTTGAGGGACACCTGCAATGATCAGTTTTAGCTCTGAGAAGGCATCTTCTTACTTTATTCTGAAATAGCGATTGGTGAGGTATGATTGAAGCAGCACAGCATACTTCGGTGGCAGAGTTTCGCACAGCTTGTAATTGAGTCCCTCATGCCAAACTTTATTAAATGCCTGAGCGACGTCAAGGAAGATGGCAGAGCAGACTTTCTGTTCCTCAAGTGCTTGTTAGATTATATGTGCTATTCGATGTACTTGATCAATCGTTGAGTGTTTCTGTCGAAAGCCAAACTGATGTCTTCGAAACAGCTTGTGTTCTTCAATTATGGGTACTAGTCGTTTGTGAATTAGCTTTTCGAAGACTTTTAATAAAACTGGTAGAAGAATAATTTTTCTGTACGAACTTGGTTCCTTTAGGGGCTTGCCTGGTTTAGGAATCATGATGACCTCAACAATCTTCCACAATTGAGGAACGCATCGGAGTCTTATAACCGCATTGATAATCATGGTTATTTTTGCAATGGTGTACGCCTGGAGCCTTTTTCCGGCTGATTCCCTTATTAATTGTGTATATTACTTCTTTAATAGAGACAAGTGGAATATCACTCTCTTGTACGAGTTCAATGGTATCCCCTACCAAGGGTTGATCTGTCATTACTAGATTTGGAGTGAATATAATCGCTAGATGGTCTGCAAAAGTAGTTGCTTTTTCTTGATTACTTCTTGACCATCTCCCGCTAGCATTCCTGAATGAAGCCTGAATGAAATAAATAAATAAACGTTCTTTTTTGAACTGATTCCGATAATTGGTGGTGGTTTCAGGCTGACAAGTCAATGCTAATGTTCACGCTAAAAAAACGCTATTTTTTGTTTCGTAAAGAACGGAGAAAAAATTATTTTATAATTTTAGTTCCATCAACATGAAAGCGGAGTACTTCAACACGTGATTGGAAGGGAGGAATATTAATCTAATCGATTTTAAGGCCTCGAAAGGACGAGTTTTTGTCAGCTGAAGATGGAGCGTGGGCTTATAAAATAAATAATTACCGACTGGAATAGAAGGAAGAAGAAGCAAGCCTAAAGCGAGGAGGTTGGCCAAGAAACTTGAGAGCCGACGGCAGGTGATCGCGAACACCTTGAGATTTTCAGTAACAAGTCCCAGATTGGAGGACCTGCTGGAGGGAAGCCGGTCTGGACCCTGACTACCTGATCGAGGCTCCCACCGTCAAACATCTGTTCTGCTCAATCTTCGAAGAAAACAACCAGTCGGACGAAATATTAACAAATCATGACTTTTATTCCTTTGTTTTTTTCAGTCTTCAGATCAACCACCTGCGAGCGTTGAAGTAGATTTTGCCCTTGGGTTTGTAATTTGTGCCTCAAGCAAAGTAACCGATGACGCAAAGTACCAGGTACCTAATTAGAAAACAAATAACTGAATAAAATTAAGTTAGAAATATAATAACGTTAGACCTTTGGATTTTGTTTTCTCGCAAGTTCTTCAAAGGGTAAATTTAACAGCTTGATCAAAACTGTCAAAAGAAGTCTCAAAGAGCCTTCCAAGAAAAATGAGTTCATACATAATATGGTGAAGAATTACGTATGATGATTAATCATTCAAAAATTCATGTTCCGTAATGGAGATAGCAATATTCAATCCACAGGTTTTCGCGTGAACTTGATAAGCATCAAGAATAAATACTTCAAGATGCTTTGTCCTGTTATGGGTTATGCTGCTAAGGGAACCCCAAACTACTACGTAGCATAGTCTAAAGTCTAATGAAATTAGTTCCCTCTTCAAACTTCGATAAATTCCATTTAACGCTCACGCCGTGACAATGACAACGTGCATCTCAGAGTGCTGGACTCTCTCATTAAATACCTACAGAACTAATTAAAACTAACCTCGTGAGTAATTGAATCCATCACCCTAGTTTCTAGAGGCGCGGAAAGCTTTACTTTTACTTAATTGCTATATTTTTTTATAAAAGTAGTTTTCGGGCGAAATACGTCGTTGTATATATACTATAATACAAATTTTGGGCTACTACTAACAATGTTATTTTACGGCAATACTAATGATATAATACTATAGGATGCTATGATAACATAATACAATACAATACTATAATACCAGCGTGGCATTAAGCGTGAATACTAATATGAAGTACTGTTTCCCCCAATAAACAATCACGATGGTTTATTATTAAATACGAAGACATGCTACAATTTATTGTTTCAAAATAAGAAGTCACTGGCATGAGACTATAAAAAGTTACGAAGACAGGCTACAATTACTTCCAAATAAGAAGTCACTGGAATGAGATTTATAAAAAGTTATTGAAATCCGCGCCATATCCTAAAAATTGATCAAATAAAATGAGATAAATGCTAGTGTAAATGAATTTATAAATATAATTACTAAATTTTTGGATAATTAACAGCAGGTTGGCAGAACATTGTATGACAATTTATATAAGTTCAGAGAGGTACGAAAAAGCCAATGAACTTGAGAAAAAAATCCCGTTCGGTTGATTTATGCATATAAAATAATGATTGGAAGTCATACTTTATAGTTGAACGTTAATTCCCGGACTGTCACAAATATTTTCACAAGGGAAAAAATGTTGTTGGATCCAGTTCATTAGAGACTGATTTGAGACAGCGATTCTCCTCCGATGCTGTAAAAAGAGCGTAAAATGAACTGAAATGTTGATGAGGAGATTGCAGCAGAGAAAGTGCAGTCTCTTGCCCCACATATCCGAACTAGCTATGATTGCCGCTAAACGAGTTCTTTCCTTTTAGGTGCCCGCTTTTATGGAAGATAAAATGAGTTTCATGGAGAAAGGAGAAACCGTCAGTCCTCACTCGTCAGTGATACCGATCATCTTTGTACCCTACTCCATTTTTCTTCGAAGAGTCCAATACTTACGAAGTTTTAAAAGGATATTTCGGTTTCGAGTATACCAAGTCCACAGTGTTCACTTTTGAGAAGATTGAAATGAAATACGAATAAAATAACAAAAATAAAATAAAGTTTCAGTCTTGTAGCTTGATTATATTAACGAATTTTCATAAATTATCGTATTATATTCATGTTAAATGTTTTGAAATTTGAACGTTTGAACGCAAAGAAATGGTAAACTTTATATTTAATGGCAAAAACTAGTTTCAAATAAAGATTTTGGATTATTTCAAGCTATTCTTCAGTTCTTATTTAAAAAAAAAAAAAAAAAAAAAAAAAAAAAAAAAAAAAAAAAAAAAAAAAAAAAAAAAAAACGGCGCTCCGCGCCTCGCCAAGGGGCAAGCCCCCTGGACCCCCGGTTACCTCTATTTACATACTTCGGACGAAATTATTGAAACACAGAATGTGTTCGCGTTGTCGCGCAACCAAGTGACAACCAAACAAGCGTCATTGTTTACTATTCATTTATAACATCAATTTATATAGTTATAGTATGAAACTACGAAAAAAAATACGAAATAAATTCGTGATAAATCAAGAGCTTTCCAACGAATGGTGAACGATTTCTGTGCGATTAAAATGGCGGAAATTCCATTTCCCTATCAACGGCTCGGTTGTACGTGAAAATCATCCGTCACACATTTCGTTCCCATCCCGCGTTCCATTTTCGGCTAGTTAGTCCATGGCTAAAACACATTCTGTGTTAAAAAAAAAAAAAAAAAAAAAAAAAGAGGAGTAGATAAATTAAAGAGAGGCTTCCAGTCAAATCCGGCTATCTTCACATACCTACGCATTCTTCACCCCGAGCCCATCTTCAAAATTGGAAACAACAAAATTTCCCCCAAGACTGCGACTTAAAGATCAGACTCGACAAAATCTTAATATTTGACGCCCACAACATAGCTGTACTCAAAAAAAGTTGTCAGCCTTAGAACCCCTTTCCCTTCCTGAGGGAACAATCCTCATCCCCAAAACGCTTATATATCTTATACTAATACGGAGAATATGGGAAAATTTCAGCCATATATGGGATGGATCATCCTATTCACAAGAGAAGAAGGTGCCAACATTCCAAAATCGCAAACTAAGTCACTGGTGCTGACTGATTCATACGGATCGCCAATTTTTATTAGGGCACACAAAGTCCGACAGTATAGAGGGTCTGCATAATTCGATCTGCATCCTGATTCCACCAAAGACTCCAAAACCATACTAATGTACTCGCCATTGCTATCTTGGATCAGGCACCACTAAATCGTCCAAACCGGAGGCTAAAGAAGGCAAGCCACCCCAATCTACTAATCATGATGAACAACAGCAGCAACTAACGAAAACAATAACTCTATTTACGTGAGATTCCTTTAAAATCACCAAGTGAACGGAATTAAAAATATTTAAGACTAATTGTCATGCCCTGACACTCCCATCAATGTATCTTATTTAGTTTCTCCAATAAACCAGGTCTAGATCCTGGCCAGTGAGCAATACATAATTATGTAGAGAGGGCTGTACAGACGCAAGGAAAGAGAGAAACTCCAATGGGGGTAACCACATAAATACTTCAGCTCACCGGCCAGATCCACTTTCTGATCATTCTTTTAACTAAAAAAAACTGCCTTCTCTATACACCTTCCTCAAACTCCATTTTCAAGCTTGCCCTTAATTTTTCTAGTTTATTCTTTCAATTCACAGAGCTGATACCCCATAATAAGTTGGAAGGGAGGTGTCGCGAATGCTGATATTCTGGCATTGGGACCTGCAGCGAGTCACTCGATTGTGTGAATGTTCCTTCAATTTGTGACGTGGAGCAGCTCGATGGGTAGCGCTGGGAGATGGAGGCTATCTTCGAGGGAGTTGAAACTTCATAGTGTGAGGACATGGTGAGCAAACCCTTACATCGAGAGGCCGTATTTATAGTCAGTTGGATATGAACGTAGCCCTAACTCACACCTAGAAAAGCAGAGCTTCCCCCTTTGGGTCAGTTGGATTCTGCGTTTCAGGGGAGCCCTCCTGAAGCTGAATTGCATGCCATATGACTCGATGAGCTCTATGTGTAATCTGGGTGTACCAGAGAACCTGTCCCACTTTTTGGCAGTCTCCTAATATTGCTGAATTTCGAGTACGATACTTTGGTTTGAGTCGGCAAGGAGACAAAGAGGCATGTGAGTTACTTAAAGTCGGAAACTGGTGGAATTTGGCCAAGTTTGGGTCGTTCGTATAGGAAGTGAACTTATCTCACAATTTAACTGGTGATAGTGTGATTGTCTGCACATGTGATGTCACGAGTGGTTTCCTTTTGCTTCTCAACTTTGCCACGTCGAAACTTAGGAACTACTTGCTGTTTCCTTTACGAACTACTAAATTATATTAAATATATCATGTATTTTGTAATTTAAAACAATATAGGCGTTTTCGAGGTACACCCGTCAGATGATCCATTGTCGTAACATGTATGAGTAATTTTCTTTAAATTACTTATTTTAAATTCAAATACAAATGCATTTTCTTCTTCTTCTTTTCTTCCAGTTTACCATTCAGTATTCTTTTATTCAAACATTACTATTAGTTTTGGCTTTTAGTTAGGAGGTTACAGCTCACTGCCGACCACGTGGAGTTCTTGGAATCATTAAATTCATCCACAAACGCAGCCACAACATTAGTTAATGTTCTGTTAGTGATGGAGGAGAAATTCATTGAAACTCTACACCCCTTCAGGTTCCATGTAATACTTGTACATTTATTTGATGTAATTATATAAGTTTATTAATCTCTAATGGACATCCTATGTAGTTACATTAAATTTACAAAAAGAGGCTTCTACAAGAAACTATGTGCGAAGGATCTTGGAGTTCTGTTGAAAAGAGATCTGTTTTCTAAACAAACTAAAGCGGGCGGAAAGAAAATATAAATATAATATAATGAATATGTAAAGTAATTCAATGATTCGGAAACAGTGCGATTTTAACTACAGATCTGCGCTGGACGTTGAGTGGAATTTTGGATCGATTGATTGAGTAGGCTGCTTAGTTATTCACGCTAAAGTTGATATATCGTTCAGCAATGATTTTCAAGTTCTGGCATTCGGTTTTGGAATGCTGTGTTTTGCATTGGGGGTTACGAAACGCACTGGATTATGACGGTACTAATCCCGTAAGTATAAATACTGCAGTCGTACTTTTTTGCAGCGTGAACTCTGATAGCCGAATGATGATTTTATTCAAGGTTGAAAGTCAGGGGGACGTGGGCGGAGGCAGCGAGTTTTTATGCGAAGCGAGCCTATCGGGATGAGAATATGGGAATAGTCCTATTCTTATCGCGATGACCGAGTGGCTTGCGATGTCTCACATTTCTCCTATGCCCATTCTCCGCTCCATAAAACCACACGGTAATCAGTACAATGGTTTTGCCCTTCAAACGTAGGGCTATTATGGCACTATCAACAATATCGACTTGTTTTCCAATGTTTTTTCTCACATTGTTGGTTCAATTAAATAACTTTTTTGCTTTAATTTTAATAATGATTTGGAAGATTATCTCTGTGAAATTGTGTTTCACGTGATTCAAGGTGGTTTCAGCAATACTCAACCAATCCGAAAATTGAAAGACATTGAAAGAGAAATACAATATATACACTGGCAAAATGTACCGTTAATATGAGTAGTAAAGATACCTTAAGAAAATGGTTAACCACCTGGGAATTCGGGTATTGTTCGGGATCGAAATTCCTCTCCTATATCTTTTAGCAAGTTTCTGTAGAAAATGAAGCTGTTGTAATGGCTTCAAAAAAATTAAAATTAAAACTTTCGAAAATTATCTTCATCAAAATCCGTTTTTGGCATTCTGAAACGATTCATAGAGTTTAACGCTTTTTAATATATACATATAATATACGTTATATATATATATATATATATATATATATATATATATATATATATATATATGGTTTGTGTGTGTGTGTGTTTGTCATTCCAGACGATAAATCTCCTCAGGATTGAGATAAAAATTCCTTTCTTGCTCCTAAAAATCAAGCTTTCCAAGCGAAAGGACGAGTTCGTTGGTCAAAACCTTTTTGTGCACATTAAATTTGTCAAATTTCAAAAAATTTACTTGAAAAATCACTAAAAATGGCGTTTGGTTAAAATAGTTGGTGGTTAAAAATTCTTTACCCTCAAAATGCACAAATTTCAAAACAATGTAACATTATTCAACTACAAAATTTGCACATACGATCATGCTGCATGACTGGAACCTGATTCACTGCTCAAAAAATTTATAAGCATTCCGAAGTATGTTGAATAAAATTGATGAGATTACAATAGTTAATTTTCGTCAGATTTGAAGCTATTCCTTTCCACTTATCGGAATCAACATTAAACTCGCTTAAACAGTTAGAAAATCGACTAAAAATAAATCAACTTTGAATTCGCGTGCTGCACCTCAAAATGAACGGAAGAAGATGGTTTTGGAGGCCATTGGAAATACGCAGTGATCATAATGAATTCAATATATCCCAAATACATGGAAAACAAAGTCTTGAATCATTCACCTTTTCCGTCCAACGTTTTTAATTTTCGGATCCAACATTCTTTTAGAACCAACAATTTAGAAATCAAATGTTCAATTTATTACGGAATTTCACATAACTCATATTTAGTCATCGAACTAATAAAAAGAAGAAGAAATATGCAGGAAGGTGTTTTAGTACCTATTGAGTTCCCAGCTACAGCGAACTACCTTGAGTATTGATCTTAAAAGATGTAGGTAACCAATGAGAAACGGTCTCCTCATGGATTAGGGAAACTGAAATTTATTATATAGTAAAAGTACCTAGATTGTAAGTAGAGTATCTAGACTGAACCGAATTTAATTGCTCATTGCGGAATATAAGAAGACAAATAATTATTGATTGGAAAATAAACTATCACAGGTTAATACTTTCTCAATAATTGATTGGTAGGAACGCTATCATGAACACTTTACAATTGCATCATCGTTACTACAAAATAAAAACTTCGGTAAAATAAAATAATGGTAACAAATGATTGATGAATTGAATAAAAGAAAAGAATAAATGAGAGTATCCTCATCCGAGAGTATCCGAACCTAAGACGTAACAAAGTAAAATGTTAGTGTTGAGTCGTTGTAGATGAATAATTTTTATTGGCAAACTTTTGCCGTTGGTTGGCCAATTTAATTAGTATAACTAAAACAACTCAGCATGATAGAACATAATGTGCCTAAGTTAATTCTCTAGCCAAGTACGCAGACGACGTCGTTGGCCATCTATTTATTTGATAGCCTATAATGAATTGAAAGCCATTTATTCATTTAATAGCTTCACGGGTTATTCGTAAATCTAATAACAAGTCGCACTTACGGTGTTGATTGTTTGGGTTAGTTGGTACTTATTTAGGGGAAAGTGAAATGCGTGTTATAATATAAGAAGAAACCGGTGTAAACACATAAAAGGAAAATTATGAAGTCGGTCAAAAATGGAAATGAATAGATAACCACACGATTATCGGAACGCCCCGAACCCCAGGAAGAAACTAACGTGCAAAACTGTTCCGATATTTTAGGATAATTAAAAATAAATAGAATAAGTACTACTACAAACTGCATGACATAAAATAATAGTAATCCAAATGAAACAGTTTATTCGACGGTATCTATGTCGTTGAAAAAACTGTTTCTTGTGGATTACCATTACATACCGATAGGTAACAATTGCGTTTTAAATACGTACAATCCAAGGGCTTGAAAAGAGTTAATGAATGTAAATTAAATGTTCGTGCTTAAGAGACGACATCGGGGCGTACGGAGAAAGGATCATGACAATAAAAAATCATTCAGCAAATTGAATTTAATCAGCGATTGCGTGTGTAGACCCAACACGACCGAATAGGTTGCACGGAATCAGCTGTTAGTTTTCCCCCTTGAGTCGATTAGGAACAAATTAGCGGTTAAATTCGGGAAGGCGAAATAATAACGTAATAAGTATCTACCAGGAATATGCAAATGTGGAAGGATCTGTGAGAGGTAGTTATTTATATGTTATTTCTCTAAGTTAGATATTTTTTCGTACCCCGATATCACGGAGATAGAAAACCCTGTGAAATAAGATTTAAAAATAGGTTTCCAAAGGTGCAATTATGGCTAACAATTTAACTCTGAGAAAATCACTAAGTAGTTGACAAATTAATGATTGAGGCACATTTTAAATGCTCCGATTGTTTCAAATCAAAGACGAATATATTTATCAAAAGTATACAACATAGACTAAATGGAAATATTATGTTTGCTCTAGTTTATTTCAATTACTTAAAGCGCACTATTTATTCTCAATACAAAATTACACAACTTTTATTCTTTTGAATACATGGAAAATGTGTCCTCTGGTAGGAATTCGGAGAAAAAAGTGGTATAGTAATATTGAAAATGGTACAACCACCCATTTTTGATAGATTTAAAACTATTTTAACCTAAATCGAGTTTAAATTTGCTTAAACCTTTAACCTTAATTTTCAAAATCAAGTTTCTTTTAAGGAACCCAAGTCGAATTCATGTTCTGCACCTCGAAGGAAGATGGTGATTTAGGAGTCCATCAACATTTTTCAGTAAGCATAATAAATTCAATAAATTTCACAGAGAGAAAAACATTTTCCCTCATAAAATTAACGTTGCCGTCCGAAGGATTTTATTTTCGGATCCAACAAGTCAAAGAACGTAAAAAGGAATGGTTTTAAAATTTTATTTCTAATCTAATATATTATGCAATTCAGATTTCAGCATTCAACCTAACTGGCATATATATTTAAACGAATATCAATGGTAATTTGCGTTTATTTATTCATTAGGAGTCCATTTACTGGACCTCCACTTTTTTTTCGAGCATCAGAGCTGAATATCAAATTTTGAGTTTTGAAAATAGGTATTTGTGAATCGCATCTTATATTGCTATAATTAGTTATATTCAAAACTCGGCGCTCCGCGCCTCGCCAGGGGGCAAGCCCCCTGGACCCCCGGTTACCTCTATTTACATACTTCGGACGAAATTATTGAAACACAGAATGTGTTTGCGTTGTCGCGCAACCAAGTGACAACCAAACAAGCGTCATTGTTTACTATTCATTTATAACATCAATTTATATAGTTATAGTATGAAACTACAAAAAAAAATACGAAATAAATTCGTGATAAATCAAGAGCGATTTATCAAGTAAATGTCCTAAAGAGGCTACATACGAAATTACAGCTTCCTAGAGTGTAAAGTATAGAAATTAGCTTTAAAAGCCACTCATCTGATCCGGACCCTGGACATCGTCAAGTAAATGTCCTAAAGAGGCTACATACGAAATTACAGCTTCCTAGAGTGTAAAGCATAGAAATTAGCTTTAAGAGCCACACATCTGATCCGGACCCTGAGCATCGTCAAGTAAATGTCCTAAAGAGGCTACATACGAAATTACAGCTTCCTAGAGTGTAAAGCATAGAAATTAGCTTTAAGAGCCACACATCTGATCCGGACCCTGAGCATCGTCAAGTAAATGTCCTAAAGAGGCTACATACGAAATTACAGCTTCCTAGAGTGTAAAGCATAGAAATTAGCTTTAAGAGCCACACATCTGATCCGGACCCTGAGCATCGTCAAGTAAATGTCCTAAAGAGGCTACAAACGAAATTACAGCTTCCTAGAGTGTAAAGTATAGAAATTACCTATTCAAATTATTTAACCTCCGCTTCACAAATCAAACCGTTTTCGTAATACTCAGATCACCTGCTATGAATCAAATCATCGAAACACAAGCTCAATGAAATCATCAGAAATTAACAAGCGGTTGCAATCATGTTCACAATATCAATTATTGAGAATGATCACCTGTGTGTAAACAATTATTTATATAACCATGCTCATAACTCAGTTTGTTGGACACGCACTTCGCAGTAGTTAACATAATATTGTTGGATAAATCGAGAGCTTTCGAACGAATGGTCAACGAATTTTGTGGGATGAAAAACGACGAAGTACCATTTCCCTAGCAACGACTCGGTTGTACGTGAAAATCATCCGTCACACATTTCGTTACCATCCCGCGTTCCATTTTCGGCTAGTTAGTCCATGGCTAAAACACATTCTGTGTTAATATATTGGGCACGGCCAAATATCGAAATATAAAAAGGTTGTTCAAACGTTGCACAAGAAAGGGCTCACCTCGTAAACAGAAATGTTTTAAAATATAATTTCCAATCAAATTTATCACCCAATCTTGCTCAACTCAGATTTCAGTCGGGAATGCCAAAGCTCAATACGAAACTAATTGATGATTGGAAAACAAATTATAATAAAATTACCTACTGGACTTTATCTATGCTAATTTGCCCATTCAACTAGGGGTCAGCATACTGGACCTCCACGCTATTTTCGAGTATTAGAGCTGAATACTAACTTCTAAGTTTTAGAACATGGGGCATTGCCCGAGATCTTCCGAAAAAGATGAATACTTAAGTAAAAATAAGACCAATCGTTCAAATGTCGGAAATGGCAGGGCTCACCTCACTTTTAAAAAACGCGCGATCTTTCCCAACAAAGGAATGAAAATATCATTGTTTTAAAATAAAATTTCTAATCTAATTTGCCATACAATTTTTTCCAATTAACATTTCAGTCATCGACGTATAGGTGTTACCGATAATTTAAAAAAAAAGATAGAGGGGGGGGGGGGGGTTCTAGTAAGAGTTTAATAAATTCATTTTATCGGAATATCATTGCGCGGAACCAAACTAATTAGTGAGAGGAAAATGGACGGCAATAAAATTATTTATTGGACCTTTTCTTTATTAATATTTGCGTTTATTTATATTATGAGGTTATTTACTAGTCCTTCACATCATTTTCAAGTATTAGAGCTCAATACCAACTGTGAGGTTTGGAACTACACGTGAATCACATCTCATATCTATTATATTCTGTTATTTTTAAAAGATATAGGATAACTTCCAAGAATGTATTCATTTAGGTATTTCATTTAAATGTAGGTACATTTTTAAACTCGGGCGTTGGACACAAATCAGTGATGCTCGGCTTTCTGATTTTTATAATACATGTTCGTACTTTGGAAACACGAAATCCGAACGTGAATGGAAATATTTTAAATTCAGACATCTAGACTATTTCATTTTTTGACAGTTTCATGCCTTTAATTTGGAACATAATCGATTTTTATGGGTCACACAATTTTCTGGTGATTTTCCTTTACAACCAAATAGTTGTTACCTACTAACCGTATTAATGCCATTTTTCATCATATAAAAATTATTCTTATTTATTGATTTATAATGAAATTATTTACAGGCCCTTTCCTATGGTTTTAATTATTCATTTAGGAACCCATTTACGAGTGTTAGGGCTCAATAATAACTTTGAAATAATGAAACTACACGTGAATCACATCTTTTTCAAATTACTATTTACGAGTACTATTTACTATTAATTTTACATTTTCTAACACCCCCCCCCCCCTTCATCTACTTCTAGAAAAATAAAATCAGTAAATAAAAAAGTGAAAATAGTAATAATAATAATGAGAATAAAAAGTACCTAATTTAACGGTGAGACATGAAAGGGCTCACCTCATTTATGCTCGGTAATCCGATATTTGTAATCCATATTCGGAGGTAGGTACTTCGAAAACACGCGCGATCTCCCAGCGAAAACCACAAAACAACACAAGCACAAACTGATTCCACAACTCCGCGCGGTGGTCCTCGACCGACTGAGGCCGCTCGTCTGAACTTGAAGAACAGGATTCTGAGCGAGAGAGATCTATTTAAAAAAAAAGGGAGAAAAAACTCGTCCACCTCGTCCCTAGGCCTCTCGCGCCCCCACCACCGGGCCCATCAGTCGGGGCGCCGATCCAGTTTTAGAGACCTCGAGCGGCTTCGGGGACTTGGAAATGGTCTGAGAAATCTTCAACACCCGCAGAAAAAGGCCGAATGAGCTGAAGCCGGGTTTAATCGAGTTTTGTTTATTGAGATCTGGTACATACCTAACTCCGATAAAATGTAATCATTTGTTTTGTTCCGTCGGCATAAACATAAACAAATGAGCGGTTTAGTACCAAACAGGACCGGAGTTTCTCAGCGTGATACTCTTTGATCCCCATCCCCATGTTTACTCACCACAAGAAGTTCTAATGGTTGGGAAGTACAAACTACACAGAGTCGCACGTTTTGCAAAGATGAATTATAGTATCAATCTATAGGGTTATTTCCGTTAAGTAAGAGTAAAATTATCATTTACATACTACCAAGTCGAGGACAAGAGGCAAGCGCTTTCGATCTAAGGACATCATCAGGCCATCGAAACTGTGCTCCTGTTTTAAGCACTGTTTCGACGGCCTGATGATGATGTCCTGACATCGAAAGCGCCTTCCCCCTGTACTCGACTTGGTAGTGTCGACGGACTCCTCCGATAGGTATGTAAATGATAAAAGATTAATTACTATCAAAGAGGAATGGAGTCTCTGAAACTGGCACAAATATAGCGATTTCCTCGGTAGTTCATTCAACTTCATAGTTTAAAAGTACTGGGGTAACGTACGAACCAAAACTGAATCACTTGCGACGAAATTGTGGAAATCCATATCAATGAAAAACGGAAGTTAGAGAAGAACGTTATCTAATTCCACGGTAGTAAGGAGTTACAATGTTGAATAGTTTTCGACTTTTAGGTCATCATCAGTACAGTTTGTTACTTACAATGACCAAACTGTCGAAATCGATTCAACATTGTAACTCTTTATTTTCGTGGAATTAATCAACGTTTTTTTTTAAACTAGGGTTGATGTTAGCGCCAAAATTTGAGGAGTAACCCACCTACCTTTTTGCGTGGAATCCGAACATGATATTTCTGCGAATGCGTGTTTATGCAGAACGTGCGCAATGTACACTAAGTAACCTCATTTTATTTATATTTATTCATTTCCATGGAACACGCTTTTACCTAGACCAAACTGCGGAAAAAGTCTCGCAAATTGCGTTTCTAAGGATGCCAGTAACCAGGCAAGTGAGTCAACACACTCATCAACGTTCTTTGGTAGTTATGAAACTTCATACGACATCCCGAGATCATTATCCCAATAAGCTTCTTCATTCATCAGACAAATATCTAAACAGGTGAAACAAGATACCGTCCTTAAACGATAAGAAAACATTCCCAAATGCTTCAAATGCCAGCATCTCTAGAGAATCAGCGACCAGATATGTAAACCTAATAACAGACTCAAGAGGTTGAAGCGTGTTCCACGTTCTTTCTACCGCGATAATAAAAACATCTCAGATCCAAAAAGAACAGTGTTTCAGCACTCCAAAGTTTTCTACACTTCCCTGTCTGTCCAGTTCATCATTATGATTTAATTTTTTGGCCAGCACTGTAGGTTACGCCTCTACATAAATCAATCGATAAAGAAAGAAAGAAAGCTAACTTAATTCTCAGAAACGATTATACCTAATCTCTCACAATTGTGCGGGCTGCCCCCTAAATCCTGTAAGTTTCACCACTGCCAGATTAAGATTAATCTTTGTGCATGCACAAACGTAGAATCCTTGTAACGAGTATAACATCCTTAGTCCACATCAAATTTTGGTGTAATTCTAAGTAATTGTGCGGTTTGGGAATTAGATGGTTCCATAAGATTAATGTAATCATTGCCAGATTAAATGTAGCCTGTGTGTGCACATGTAGAAATGAAGTGCAACTAACAAAACGATTCCTGTGCCTATATATTTTTAGAGGATCGAATAAAAAACTACATAATACGTGGACTTTTGGCTTCAAACATTTTTTTATCGCCACTCAGCGGTTCAGCGGTAGTTATAAGAAGTGAAAGACTCAGTGACATGAAATCAGGTTATATTCCGAGAAAAATCAAACAAGGAACCAAAACGTTTTAACTGCCAATCCTCTCACACCTCAGAAATGATAATGTTTAGGTTTGTTCTCACCTATAAAAAGACCTGTGCAATTATGAAGGCCTAAAAATCACAATTTCAATAATAAATTATTGGTCAAGAAAGGAAAATGAAAGCATGCATATGCAGTACATATTATGATATGCTGGTAGATAGAATAATTAAAATAGATCGGCACTCTTCGATCTTCAGAACCACTCTTCAGAAAAAAATTCGTTTTTGTGTTTTATCTTCAAGAAAGGAATAACGGATCCAAGTCATTAATTTTTTCGTGTTGGTCATTTCTCGAAAAAAGTCAAATATTGGTAGTTTTCATCCGATTTCGATTAAATAGGGCCGTGATGATGTCATGCCAACTGTTATTCTACAAAAAGTGCTCAGTTAGGGGATTTATGGCTTTTAGAATTCCCTCGAACAGAATAACTATAAAATTTACCTTTTTCTATACACTGATCCGTGACCTTTACAGTCGTTTCAATCGACGAAGAATTCTTTAAAGTAGAAGGTCGGAGTTATCGATAGGTATTTTATTGGACACATTAATCGATATCAATGTTGTAGTAGGCACCTCACCCGAAACAAAGTGTCAAAGGGCGTCATATATAATTCAGTTAAAGTTTTCTCATTATCTCCACTTTAGTGGTTACGTCATCATCGAAATTAATGATTTACAAACAAATTCCAATGAATGTGTGAAATGAAATTTTTAATAAGAGAAAAAGTCTCCTGTCTCAAAACAAACCTGAACGTAATGTTAAGGCTATGTTTGTGAGGTTTTATGAGAATCGAAATTATTGACCTTTTCGCTTCAAAAGAGAACTCTAGATTAATTATGGTTAAGCTACATTTAGGTACTGTAATAATTCCGTTTAATAATCCTTGGCAATACTATTGTTGAAGATTTCAGTCCGGAGAGAGAGAGAGAGAGAGAGAGAGAGAGAGAGAGAGAGAGAGAGAGAGAGAGAGAGAGAGAGAGAGAGAGAGAGAGAGAGAGAGAGAGAGAAATGTTTACAATGTGCTTCTTTACAGTTTTTCTTCAATAATATTATTGACATAAGGCAAAAAGCCCGTGTTGTCAAACAAGTTGGCTCTCTGAAGCTAGATAACTGCCGCCTAGCGGCTGTCGCATGCATCTTGGGTTATGACAGGGCGGGGTCGACTTGCTAAATTCCAGAAGCCACAGAAATTAATTTTGGGTGCGATCATGCCTACATTTGAGAGAAGGAACTGATAGCTATAAGGAATAGTGACGAAGTAGGGTGCTACTTTTCACGTATGGAAGAAAAGCCCTGCAGTAAATTATATGGGGCGTAGGTTATTATTCCACACAAAGGTAGTACGATCTGTAACCAACTTAAGTACATAAAAGCTAACTAGAAGAGCATAATTAGTAAAAAGATCTAAAACTGACCGACTCATTTCCATTCATATTTTGTACGTTCCGTCTCTTTTTTTTTGGGGAACCGAAAATAAATTGTATGGATTGTTCTATAACTGCTCCCAAGAGCTATACAAATTGTAATTATTTCATTAAAAACAGCGAGAAATTGTTAGAAAATGACGGAAAGTGGGGCTTTCAGTTCTAAATTTTATCATAAAAAATCTTGGTTTTGAGGCAATGAAATGCTGCCAATATTATAAAGACAGAAGGTAGGTCAACCTCGTCATCTTTTTTTATGTCATCTACCTATACGACTTATTTTCTGATGAAAGTGATTAAAGGGGTGAGTACAGATCATTATAATTAAAATGACATTATATTGTAATTATTATACATCAGATTTTAATGTTTACCCTCATGCTGCAAATAAAATATATTTGGAAGTTATTGCTTTTATTTGTTTGACACTAAACATCATTATATGAAACTGTGGGTGGAGACAGCCTCATTCCCAAACAAAGAAATCCACTGAGGCTTGTTATTTTAGCGACACCATATTTCATTCTGGCATGCAGTTTTAAAATGTTACTCAAGATACGCGCTACAACTTGAAAACGTTTCCGGGCAGTGGTGAAAAGAAAATTTGGATTGTACATCAACTTGGAAGTTATTCCAGTTATAACATACATGGAAATGTATTGCGGTCAAAATTCGTTATTTGTTGTGACCTGATAAACCGATTTAGCTTGATAAAAATTTCATTTCGTCTCATGCACAGCCTCCGGATGCTTGGGCATGAGCCCGCAGGGGGTCCGAATATTAAAGGGTCACAAAAACAAAACGAGAGCGAAGAGCCCGAAATAGAGGCATGCGAGCGAAGGGGAAGACATGTATCACCACGTACATTTTTAGAGGCGTTGAATCAGTACAAGGAAGAACCTTCACTTGAAATTTCCACACAGACTGCAACCAAGTTGAAAATTATTTTTATCGTTGAAGGCAGTATATGCCTCGTGATTTATTCATAAATGTAAACCAGCTGCATCTATAATTTTGTAGGTTGTTTCACGACTCATTTTCAAAATGAATGGCGGAATAGAACAAATCGAGCACACCCTATTAACGGAGAATGCTTCAGCTTTCTTTGAGGAGAAATATTACATTAGCTACTAATAAAACCATCTAGAGTATTACAGTAGATACACTGTACTATTAAAGTCAAATATTGAGTTACTTCCCTTTACCATGGAGATCTGTCTTTCCATTAACCAGTAGTGCATGATAGCCCCATTCAGGTAGGGATGAAGGCAATTCTAATTCCCACTTCGACCCAATCTTGATTATTATTTCGATATCTTAGTTATTATTATTTCTCCCCCTCCGATCTGCCAGTGGAGTTTGTGATGGCAATCCGTTTAGTGACGGACGGTCAGCATGGCTACCCTTAGAATCGTTCCCGTTGCAGTGTCCTTTTGACACCCCTTTTTGATTGCCGCTAATGACCCTTCCGGTTGAGACGCAACTTAAATTCTAAAAAAGAAATAAAAAAATAAATAACAGTAAAACATTATTCGGGATGCTCATCATACCAAGCCGAATAGGAAGGGCAGGAGAATGCTACGAGAGAGGCAGCTATGCACTCGATGTAACAATGAACGCCCATGAGCTCAGGCCTATGATCCCAGACGCGCGTAAATTTCCGCGACTTGGTACAGGAAAGGTAGCTATACATAATGGGCGTTTATCAGGCAGTGCCAGATGTACCTCCTGGGACTCCCGGCTCGTCCCCCATTCCTCTGAATTAGAACCAATACTCGTGTTAGCCGCAGAGCCAGCTCAGGGACACTGAGGTCAGAGTCGGCTCTATATTAGCAGAGGAGAAGATAATGTTGCCCAAGGGCTGTATTGTCCAAACAGATTGCGTTGCCTCCTCCGAAAACCTTCCACTTTCTTTAATTAAACTTCGGGTCGTCCTCAAACTCCCCTTTCTTCTCTCTCGCACTCTATAACACTTCCGCGCTCTCTCACCCCCACTCTTCTATCACTCCTCAAACCTTTTCCCCCGCCTACTAACATCTTTCTCTCTCTAAATGATAAGGCACTCATCAAATTAGGAGACTCACTCTTTTTGGTTTATTTTTATTTTTTCCTGATGACAGATCAGTCGCTATCTTTTACTAGCTTCTTCAACCAATCACTTCTTCAAGATTTATTCGAAGACTTTTTCCGTTCTTCTAACTTTACACCAGGCACATTTACAGGGGTAGTTAGCGTACCCTACCCATTAAAGAAACTTTGAAAAACGAATAAGCAGTTCAAAATGACGAAAAAAGTTCCAGTCATGCAGCATGATTGTATGAGCGAATTTTCTCATCTATCATACTATATGTTAAATAGAATTGAAATTTGAGCAATTTCAGTAGAAACTTTTATGATACATTAGGGAGATGGGAAATTTAACATTCTTTCCAACAATATAATTAAATCTGATTTTTTTCAGGTAATTAAGTGAGTTGTGGCCGTTTTAGTGAGTTAAGGTCGAAATCAAGAAAAAAAGAAAGAAAAAAAAAAACAAGTGAAATTACTCGGAAACGAAGCCTCTAAAGAAAAAAGTCTAGGAGGCACTTTTTGTTGCAAATTAGTTGTGCAATCGACCCCTGGCTTGTGGTAGGTTCTACCAAAGATTAATTCCCTGTATAATGTTATATATGATGCAGGTACTTACAATTGCTAGAAGGTCACTTCTGGAAGGTACTGGCATTGCTACAATGGTATAAGGTTATTTCAAGATGGAAACTTTAGTGATAAGTTAAAAAACTGTACGAAAAAATGTAGAAGTAGCACCTAGGTGTGATCACCGAGACAACTCTCACTAGACTAGTTTAACTTAGGCAGCCACACACACACACAAGCCACACTTATACAAAGCCTACACGGAATACGGGAGGGGGTTGAAGGCAATTAACGGCGGAGGGGTATGGTACCTGTTGTGAGAGGTTAGCTACCTAAGTGACTGTCCTTTACATATCAGACCTGAGTAACATTTTTGTTGAGTTGCTATATATCTGTTCGGAAATTTACAGTTTTTTCTTTATTTCGCTTAATATGTATAATTTCCAACATTACCTCCATGTTTAAATAAATTTTGCTTGCTAACATTTTGGCTGAATTATATAGAAAATTGTGTCCTGATTTTTTAGAGTGAACGTAAAGGGTTGTGCTGAGGGGAGTAACAGTTTTATTATATTCTTCCTAGTGAGCTTCAATATGCTTTGTTATACAATGTTTTCCGTCTGACCTATATAGTGTTTCCCATGGAGCGCTGGCAAGGAATGTCGTGCACTATATATGTTTATTTTCCCCCTTATCAACAGTATCCTTAGTTTTAGTGAATAAGAAACCCACAGTTTTTAGGCTCTTGAACGCGAGTTTTTTCATAATCTAAAATTGTCGATAGTTTTTTGGATATACCAGCTACATAAGGGCTCGAGTAAATCTTAGGACAGGGTTTTGGGATTAGTAGTGAGGTTTTAGAACCCCACTTTTGAGAATTTTGAAGAAATAAGAAGTTGTCGGAGTTGCCGTTTTGTCTTCAGGAGGTTTTAATTTTTCGGAAAATTTTCTCATGGAATTTCAATGAACTTGGTGTTTTTGCTCTATTTATAAGATCGCGAACAGTATTTATGTTTTGTTTCTATAGTTGGGCCGAATGGAAATTAATTAGTCTCCCAGAATTTCGAGGTTTACACCACCAATGTGTTTCTATATCACCATTAGCTTTTCTTATATTTAGCATATTAATAAAGAAAAGATATTTCACGTTTTTTTTCTGAGATAATGGTGAATTATAGTCTGGGGTTGAATGAATCGAAATTATTGAATATAATTTGATCACTGTTTTTGGGTATGGTTGTAAAAGGACCGTCTACGACTTTGAACATGGATTTTTAAAATCACGTTTCGGATACGATCTGTAAATTCGATCTAGAAACTACGCTGTTTGGCAGAGGAGGGCTAGACGTGGATAAATAATGTGATTATAACAGCCTCGGAAATGGAACCATACCTCAGCCTGACCCCCTTACCTGGATAACTTGCAGCGTTAATTTGTGTTTCGTGACTAGTACCATTGATCCCAGCATAGTGAAAAATCACCTCTAACTTATCATTCCTGAAAAACAATCTAATCCCTTATTTGCTCTTTACTTTTGTTATAAGTAGTTGGAGATATGTATATATGGATTATTGAGAGAACGTGACAGGAATTGTTCTCAATAATCTATGAGCTTTTGCGTGGGTATAAATAGGTTATTGATAAGGGAGCGTTTATCAGGATCTTTTTTGTATTAGTTTATAAGTATAATGATGGGCATTAGTGATAAGTGTTGATAAATTTTAACGGTTATTTATTGCTCTCAGAGCTTTCCTTAGATTGATGATATAATTGATGATGGTCAGCTATCATTTCTAATTATATAAAGAGAAAATAAAGCAATTATAATTGAGTAAGTAAGTTTAATCAAAACCACAGGACTTATTCGGGGCAAATGTCGACCACAATAAAATGCATACACTACATGTACACATACTTAATACATGTAAACATAATAAATACCTACCACATTCTACATTACTCTTTCACATCTTCTATGTTTCAACCTTTGTCAATCTTCAATTCATTTCAGTACTTCAGTGTTTGGTTTTTGAGTAAAGGAGCCCGACAACGTAATAAATGATTTTAAAGTTACTCCTGGAGTCAGAACGTTCTTCACCATAAACAATTCACTGATTCATAAAGGTTTTTTTAGAGTGGATATAGATCAAAATTTTGAGGGGGTTCCAAATAATATTTTTGAGGCTGTAATATCCTGGAGTCTTCTGTAGTGTAAAAATGTCCTGAGTAGTGGCGCGATCTGTGCGTATCGGAAGGAGAATTCCGTTGTGTCATCACTCACGACTTAATCAATCGAGTCAATCGATTTCCAAATCTATTAATTTCGTTTTCGTGTTGCTTTTATTAGAGGAAGAAACTAATTTGGTGAGAGAACTTATAACTAATGCCTAACACGTATCCACCTCGCACAACTCCCTTCTAACATTACTATTGCTTCTACTGTCAACTAGAGTTTGGCAATCGGGTTGCGGTCATTATCGAAAGCGCAAATCCATCCTAATGAGGGATTATCTGAGATTGCGCTTGTGATGCTATCAGAAGCGCAAAGTCTGGCTGGATGGAAGCTTCGGCAACCAAGGGATACTGCGGCAAGGACCAATGTCAATCAAAGGGACTGCACGGATACAGATTCGGCGAGTAATGTTGAGCTCTTGCTGTTCTGTTGACATTAACACTCTTGAATTAGTTCTAGGTTACGAAAGTTCTTAGGATTGTCGCAGTCCCCCCCCCCCCCCCCCCCCCCATTCAGCATGTTTTTGTGGCAATGAAAATGAAATTGAAACAAATGAAAATTGTAACTAAAAAAAGATAAAAACAAAGTGGAAACTAATACCTAATGACGATGTACCTCAACGGAAACCAATGGTTTTATTGATTTTTGACAAAAAAAAAAAAAAAAAGCTTTTCCTAAGTACAGTTACGTAGCCCCGTTTCCTGTAAATTTTGTATGTATATGTCTCTGTAAAGCACCTATTGTATCGCATAAATTGTAAAATGAGAGAGAGAGAGAGAGAGAGAGAGAGAGAGAGAGAGAGAGAGAGAGAGAGAGAGAGAGAGAGAGAGAGAGAGAGAGAGAGAGAGAGAGAGAGAGAGAGAGAGAGAGAGAGAGAGAGAGAGAGAGAGAGAGATTGATTGATTGATTAAGCATTTTATTTAACCACCAGGGACAGGATAGGGCCTTTTGGCCCTCTCTTACTCCTTCCCTGGCTACAAATATTTTACAATTCCTCGCTATAATCAATATATATATATATATATATATATATATATATATATAACATTACATAGTATTTAATTTAAAAAAGTCACAGTATTCACTTCACTTTATAATTTCACTTTATAATGTCAACTAAACAACCTAAATAATAAGATAAAAACGTTAATAATTTCTTCATTGATTGTTATTAAATGTATAATACATTCTGTTTATATATATATTTTTTTTACATTCTTTTCAATATTCAGATACGTAAGATTTATACTTTTCAAGTGTTATGTATATATTTATTAAATTAATTTTATTTTTATTTCTTGTATAATTTTCTAATTTCTTCATTAATTCATATTATTTTCTAACATTTGATAAACATTTTGAATTATATTTATTTTTATTAGGATGTATATTTTTTAAGTAAATTTGTTTTAAATTCTAATTTAAAACTCTTCACCGATTTATCGAAATCAAATAATTCGAAATTTTCATTATATATTTGTGTACCCTGGACCAAAAACGATTTATTGAATATAGCAGTTTTATGCATTGGTATCTGAAGCATTCTGTTTGCATTACGGGTGTTTTTCGAATGAATAGAGTCCATAGTTTTAAATTTTTCGTAGAGATATGTAGGGGTTTTAAATTTGAGAATTTTGAAAACCATTGTGGCCAGAGCTAGTTTTTTACTATCTCTAAATTTCAGTATGCCTAATTTTATATAATATGGTGTAATATGTGCATCGATAGGGGCTCTAAAAATAAATCTGATTGCAGCGTTTTGTGATTTTTCTATTGCTGCTACTTGATCAGCATTAAGGTCACAGTACGACAATGTGGCATAATTTAAAATGGGAAACAGCAGTGATTGAACAAGTTGCAAACGCACATGTTGTGGGAAATCCACAGCCATTCTGCGTAACTGGTAGATTCCACCGAACATTTTGCTACATATTGTTGTTGTTTGTGTATCCCATGATAGAGAGTCCTGAATCATGATACCAAGATTTTTGATTTCATGTACATATTCTAATGGCGTCCCCTCAATTTCAATCTTAGATATTGTATTATAATTTATGTTTTGTAATATTTTTTTGTATCCTAGTATGATTGTTTTACTTTTTAATGGATTTATCGCCATCCCATGTGCTTTGCACCATGACACCAATTGTTCAATATCGAAATTTAGTTTTGATACATTTTGGCTGAGATCTTCTAAGCTAGAGGATAAGTACATTTGCAGATCATCAGCATAGCTAATGTGTTGACAGAAAGTGAAAGCGTTTGGCAATGAATTAATGTATAAGGAAAACAAAGTTGATGATAAAATCGACCCTTGAGGAGTACCAGTATATACACTCAACCAAGAGGACAATTCTCCCTCTGGGCCTTTAATGCATTGTTCTCTACCCGTTAAATATAATTGAAACCACGACCCCATCTGGTTTGCTACACCAACTGATCTTAAGATGTCTAATAGGATGTCATGCCGAACCATATCATATGCACGGGAGAAGTCAATCGATGCAACTATGGTCACTTTACGGTCATCCATTGCTTTCCTCACATCATCCAATGATGTGCTGTTTCCTCACAGGCTATGAGTGCTGTTTCGGTGCTATACCCCTTTCTATAAGCAGATTGTCGACTGTCAATGATATTATTTATTGATAGGAACGACATAAGTTCTGTGTGAACAATCCTATCCAGTATTTTACCAGGCGTACATAGGATGTTAATTGCTCGAAAATCTGAGCATGATGAAGGATTATCTACTTTTTTAAGAGGGGTTATTATAGCTTTCTTCCATATATCTGGATACACACCTAGTGATATGGAAGTTTCATATATATGCGTCAATACTGGCACCACCACGTCAGCTAGCAAATGTAGTACATCCACTGAAATTCCATCAATCCCAACTGATTCTGATTTAATGGCCATAAGACTCCTACGAACCATTTCTTCGGTGATATTGTTTAGTTCAAAGTTTTCATTGAAAATCTTGTTGGTTTCTCGATAGCTATCGAAGGTGTTGAGTTTATCAAATGAATTTACACCTCGACAAAAAAACTCATTCAACTCGTTAATGTCAACGGGAATTGTTTTAACAGATTTCGATTTTTCTCCGCTTATTCCAAAATTTTTAATTATTTTCCAAAAATCTTTTGCGTTCCTATTACATTTGAATAAATTTTTAAAATATTGAATTTTTGCATTTCTTAGTTTTTGTTTAACCTCGTTTCTAATTTTTTTGTATTTATTATGATCTTCGTTGCTTTTAGTTTTTTTCCATTTTTTAAAGTTATTATCACGTATATTCATAAGGCTTCTAATATACGTTGATATCCAAGGAGCGGGAATATGTTTTGGTTTTATACTAACCATCGGGTAATGTGCGTCGTACAGTTCTAGAATTAGTTTGTTGAATATTTTAATTTTTTTGTTGATACAGGGTTCAGAAAAAATCGGATTCCAGTTTATCTTTTTAGCATCTTTTTCAAATTGTTTTTGATTAAAATTACTCTTATCTCTGACCAGAATTGTACGTCGTACTTTTTTAGGAGGTTTAAAGTCTAGCGCACAGTAAACAAGATCGTGTTTGGAGAGACCGGGGGCAGCAGTTTGACCAAATGTTTTAACGATTTTTACATTGTTAATTAAAATTAAATCAATCAATGAACTGGATTTTGCAGTGTGATGGGTGGCATCTAATGGTAAAAATATAAGATTATTAGTACTTAATAATTTAGAGAACTGTTTTTTATATGATGACTCTGAACTCATATCAGTATTAAAATCACCCAACACAATCATATGTTGGTGAGTAGCAGCCAGTTTCGATATAACATCAAAAACCTGATCAATTTTTCCGACTTCTGTTCCGATCTGTTTCCGACTCTGAGAGAGAGAAGCATTCGGCCTCATTCTTTCCATTTTCTAGATTTTCTGCGACGTTGCTATTTGGTGCATTTTTGCGCAATTTATTGACATTTACCACCGATTCGCGCTATTGACGGGTCCGATCCCGGACTTGCGCTTTTGATTCGTAAATGTTTGCGCTTATGACATGCAGCCTTGGGCTGGAAGTATTGCCTATCAATTTATAGTAATAACATAATGAACATGTTTGATTTAATCGATTTAATTTGATTTATTTGGCTTTATTATTTGAATTCCCCGCATCGTTAACCGTAAACCAATAAATTTTTATGAGGGGGTGAAAACTTTCTTCTTACTTGATTACCAAAAGGTTGAATATTGAAAATAATAAACCGTTAAGAAGATGGAGAAAACAATGACTTTTCCACATATTCTGAAATGTTTTCCACCCTTTGAATCTGATTCAAAAGACTAATAGTAGAAAATAACATTGCAGGGCCACTTAATGAGTGGAATACTTATATAAATATTCACTTCTTCTATTTGCGAAGACATGATTTCAAATAAGTTGAACTTCAACGCTTAGACGGAGTGCCAGAAATGAGTCTTTCGAGTCAGCTCCATAACTTTCCCTCAGCCCTTCGAGGAGTTTGAAAATGAAAACCACTTACTGAGTAAGTTTTTAATATAAATATATCGTGACGTCCTGGTAAATTTGGCAAACATTTAGAGCAGGGGAGAGAGAGAGAGAGAGAGAGAGAGAGAGAGAGAGAGAGAGAGAGAGAGAGAGAGAGAGAGAGAGAGAGAGAGAGAGAGAGAGAGAGAGAGAGAGAGAGAGAGAGAGAGAGAGAGAGAGAGAGAGAGAGAGAGAGAGAGAGAGAGAGAGAGAGAGAGAGAGAGAGAGAGAGAGAGAGAGAGAGAGAGAGAGAGAGAGAGAGAGAGAGAGAGAGAGAGAGAGAGAGAGAGAGAGAGAGAGAGAGAGAGAGAGAGAGAGAGAGAGAGAGAGAGAGAGAGAGAGAGATAGGTAATGCAGTCGAGAAATATTTGTAGGAGGGATATTATTTCCATTACAAAAAAAGTTTCCTGCCCGAAACGAAGCTCGGTAAGAAAAACAATAATTCAAATCGAAATTAAAAACGCTAAATCCATTTATCCAAAGCAGAGTTTTCCATTCAAGCCAGGGTTGAGGAATCTCTTATTTGTATCAGAATATTAGATCTTTTCATTTCCGGAAAAAGAAGAAGCTGGATCGGACCGGCCTTCGACTGATTTATACCTATTGGGAAGAGGCGAGGATGGAGAGGGGTGGAGGGAGGAAGAGAGATGGCGGGTCAATGAAGAGAGAGAGGCGACTTGTGAAAACAGTTTCAAGAGAATTGAAATAAAGTTTTCAGACAACTATAATTTCTATAACGCTGAAAATTGAGCTCTTCGGACTGATTTCAATGTTGCTGAATAAACTCAGATTTTGGAAAATATAAATATCCCAGAAGGAGGATTTTTACCTAACTGCCTACAGAATTGAACCTCTGTGATTTCGGGACTAGGAATTTCGGTAGTTCCATTTCCGTTCTCTCTCAGCGTGCAAGATGTGATTTAGGTTCACTGTTACTAAACAATTAGTGAACGGATTTCGTCGAACTTCGTCAAAATTAATCTCGAAGGTTCTTCCCGACGTCAATCAATCGCCAACCCAAAGCTAATTCAAACCCAGTTTGGAATAACAGAGTTTACCTAACGGAGATTGGGCAAAACGTCTAATCAGTCCAATCTGTTGGTAATTTGACGCGACGCGATAGTAAATTCGTCACTAAAATCACCAACCCTCAACTTATGTCCAGTCTTGCCACCATTTTAATGAACAATATTCATAACAATATTTCAGAATCGCAAGAGCTACAGAAGACTTTTTAGTAGCTGCTGGGGTGGCGCGGAGGCAACGCAGGGTATCCAGTCGGCTAACTCTCACCTAGAAATTAATGGGAGATTCTTAAATATTTGGTTTAGTGGTAATTGTGCAGGAGATCAGAGTATGCAACAGATTAGGGTATCCAGTGGTTTGGGAAATCCGCTGGGGAGAAACACACAGCAACGCGGGGTATCGTGTCATTTCTAACTCTAATGATCGCTGGGGAGGAGAGAACAACGAGTTCTACGTCATCATAGGGTGTACAGTCTAAATTAATGCTAATCACTGTACAAGACGTTGGTGAAGTTGGAAGTAAATATTCGTTTTACTTACAACACTCTTGTTGAATCCAGCATCATCTACAGGAGTATCGTTGCATACCGATGGACGCAGATTGTCGGGCGTAATCCAATCGCAGTGAGCACTTACAATATCACGATTACGTGGGAGTTCCTTTAAAACGGATAGGCTTCGCAATAATGTGCTACTTGTGTTGGATACTGATAGGAATTACTTTTTAAGAAAAAATACATACCTTTAGCTACACAAATTAAACGTGAAAATCTTAGGAAAATCGGAGAGGTGGAACAGGCAAAGGATTGATGCGGGATGAAGGAAAATGATGAGGTGGAACAAGCTGATGCAACTTTTATGTATGTGAGATATATGTTACAAGAAAAAGTGTTAAAATGTCGGTATATTTTCTGAATGCTTTAAAATGTTTCCATGAAAACAATTCTGAAAAATGTTGGAGCCACTGCAATATCATCATTAACGACAAAAAACTTGCTTTTTGAACAAAATTTGTTCAGCAACTAATACGTAAAAAACGTCCACGTTAAAATATGAAAGGGAGTTACACTGCCCCCCCAACTTAGCAAGCGTTTTTTCCTCCTATCGATTATAATAATAGTTCATTTTCGAAAGTAATTCACCATCAAGACAACAAGTTTAAGGCCTCGAAAGAAGAGTTTATTGGCAAGCGCGGAAAGGAAAGTACCGGAGTCTCAAGAAAAACAGGAGAAAAGGTTTTGAACAAGTTGAAAGGGGGAGAAAAAAAAGAGTGAAATGCAGTGGCGAGGAACGTGGCGGGAGAAAGGAATGAAAAAGGGATGGTTGAAAGGTTATATCTTTAATTGACAACCTGCCGTCCTGGGTGACACCGGGAAAAATAATGCCTCCCCGAAAAACCTGTCTGAGATTGTTACTCGTTCCTTCAGTTTGGCAATTCGATACCTTTTCCGCCTCTCTTTTCTTACGTCGTCATCTCCGTTCCACGGATTTTGAGAAGCTGATAGGGCGTGGTGTTGGGAAACGCAACAACGAACTGCAATAAATTCGGGTGTAACTAAGTTTTAGGAATAGTCCAGGAGCTCGGGGCCAAAAACATGACTGAGTTTACTATTTATATACATTAGGGTGACCATTCCAGTGTGAGAACGATTGAGCATTAAAGATAATACTTATCAACTCCATAAATACGACTAATATTCAATTGTTCCTCGTTTTTCTGGCCACAAGCTTCAAAATGTATTCAAGAATCGAAATTAAATAAGAAAATTCAGATTCCTTGCGTACAGAAATAATACAAAAGACAAACGTTGAAAAAGAGCCGTTTGCGAGTTTCTGATCTTGAACGGCTTTGGTTCCCCAGTCTGTGAATACTAATCAATATTTAAGCAAATCGATTTGTTTACCATGTTTCATCCACTTTTCCTGGGTCTTTAGTAAAATTTTCAATCAAAAGACTGGAAAACCGTTCGATTCGAAAAGTGTCAATGCTCTAAAATATTAGGATCTCAGGAGGGCACTCGGGCAACAGGAGTGTCTAGGTTTCAGGTGTCTAGGAATCAGGTTTATGTATGGAAGGAAAGTCTTAAGGTATTTGAAATTTAATATGAAACTCTCAAATAAGAATTTTAATACAGGAAGGTACCTACATCAATGTAAAAGAGCAGCTATTTAGTTCAAATTTTCTTATAAAGGCTCTTAAATATAACTCAAACAGTCGCCCACATATGGAAAAACATATCTTCAGTCAGACCAGTGTGTGACCGCGCAATGAAGCCTTCAAATCACAATATTTTCCCGGTTCTGAAGCATTTTTATGATGATTATGAGGAAGCATGCGAAGAACCCAAAATAACAACAAAAATCGAAATAAGTTCAATAAAACTGCCTATATGTTACTTTAAAGTATAATAAACCTTTGTCGACTACAAAGGTTCTTTATTGAAAATAATAGGTAAACGAAAATGCAAACGTAGAGAAATGGATTCCTACTAAATTTTTAGTGGGATTTCTTTCGACAAACAGCATTTTCTGTTCTGGAGTTTATACGAAACCATACATAATTAATAGAAACCATTATACTCCTCCTATTAATAAATACCGCTAGATTCGTATTTTTGTCAGCAGACAACTTTTGTGGTGTGAGAAAGCGCTCTGCATGTAATAAAAGGACCTTCCTGCCATTAGAGTGATTAGATGGCGTATCGTTGAACAACGCGGGATTTTAATTAATATAGAGATTACTCTCGCGTAGAATAATTAAGTAAAGCAGAGAACATCGCGGGATTTAATGCATTGTTTATTTATCAATTTGCTGTATTAGTAGCTACCATGTCAGAAATGGGTTGAAAAAACACAATATATTTTTCCTGGTCTCTTCATCGTTTGAGTAAATAATACATACTTTTCAATACTACATTAGCATTGACAAACGATTAAAGTTTAACATCCTTGATTTATCCGGACGATAAGACTATACTCTAGAGATGAATCCTGGTCAAGTTAGGTAGTAATAGTATTATATATAACATATAAAGGTTTATAATATAACTAATTGGTTTTTTCCGGGATAAAAACATTGCAAGCTCAGTAACCTATTCTTTAAAGCTCATGTTCATTTACAGTTTTTGACAAACACAAACAGTAGTTTTTAATGATGATGGAACCAGATTCTACAATTGATAACGAATCGATCACTTAAGCTCACATATAATGATACACAGGACAATTGAGCCTTTGACTCGAAATATCTCAGGAAGCTGATTTGTGACTGTAGGCACAGAACTCTAATTTCTAATTGTTTATTTACAAAATATTTATATAGTACAGCAAATGTAGCAAACAATGGAACAAAAATCTAGTTTCGTGAATAGACCCCTAAGGTCTTGATCCTGAAGGTTCGTTGTCATGGAAGTAATGTATTTGTCCGTAATGTACTGATTAATTAGTATACCTTTAATAGAACACATTGCAACAGTATAAGAATAATGCTCACTAATTTACCTCATTTATTTCATTCACCCACTTTCTTTTAATCATTTAGGAGAGTATTATATTTAAAAAAAAATGTTGTTATTTGTAGGTAATTGTACTTTCATCAGTTAGTAGGTACGTCTAAAACTCTCGTCCACCCATTTAATCATCACCGTTGAAGATTCATAAGACGCAGTTAGAACATTGCTGACTCTTCAAGATGGGATGCAGGTGCGTAAGTGGTATTGGAAGTTTAGCTACAATGTGAAATTATGATGTAGTTAACATAATTGATTGATTGATCATTAGAATCGACGTTCGGTTCTGAACCGGGTATGAAGGGCTACCTCCCAACGGCCTTTCACTTACCGATAGTTGTGTCAAATGGAATGTATGATGGCGCTTAAATTTGTTATTCTTTCAAAGCCATATCAACCTGTTGTCCTACAAAGAACACAGGGCCCGTATCGAACCCACCGACGCCTGCACCATTCAAATCCTCAGCGTTATGACCCATTGATGATATTGAAAAGCGCCCAAGCTATCCGATAAATGAACCATTTAACGGCGCTCGAAAACGCGGGAGCCAGAGCAAGTTCAAACAAGTTCCGCCCTTCCATTCGAGCTCTTTCAGTTTGCCCTATTCATATTGTTTGCTCAGCCGATCGCTCTTTGTAGGGACCTTCTCTCCAGTTCAAGCAGAACATCCACCACCACCCTCTCGCTACCCTTTTTGTTACAGATGGGAGTTTTATATTGGTGCTGAGGCTCTCTCTTACTCGCCATCCCTAAACCGCTCATTCCATCCTTTTTCCATCACTGGAACGAGTTTTCTGTATCTAAAAGCAATTAAAACAAAGCATCAAACAACACAAGGATTCGGGGCTCTGTACGGTACAATGCATCCAATGGAGATTCCATAGGAAATATTCCTTTTAATCTTACCACATACGTGGTGATAGATCTTGTATGGTACGGATTCATGTTGCCAGACATTCCCTCCGCAATTCCTCAAGTCGCTGTGCTATCTCTTTCGATCTGCATCTTCACCACTTCAATTTCTAAGGAAAGAGGTTCTTCTTCTTATGGCGGAATTCATAGACGGGGACTGAGTCTGAGTGGGCCCCTAAGTGTATCGATAAGGGAATTCATGCACTCTGTGCGATTCATAGACGTGATTTGAGGGCGACCCTGAGGGTGCACTGAGTGTGGAACCAAAATGCAAACTCAACAGGATTCATAATTAAAAAGTGGCGCTGAGGCTAAACGGTGTAATATTTTGAGTGACGGCAGGAGGTCACTTTAGTGCGTCAACTGATAACTTTTATTATTATTTTCACGTAGATATAGGTACCTACTGGTAATATAGTAGAGCATATATCGTTTATTTTTTTCGGAGTTTATTCAAAAACTACATAAGAGTACACATGGAGGTACACATAAGAATAGGTAGGCTGTTCCTAAACGGTAGTTAAGTATATGTTCGATGTGACCAATAGATCCCATTCGAATGTTATACAATCAATAACGAGATATTTTGCAAACTATTCCTATTCGGGAAAGAGACAGTCATGGACAACTACGAACCTGAAGGAGCCTAAAATAAGTGGAAAGGATTTATCACCACCACAGCTGAAAGTGCTGGTCGCTCTTTGATTTTATGCGATCCCTACATACCAAGTTTGTAGTTTCCGATTCATCTTGGTTTGTGGAATGAGTTGGTGTACATGAGTTGGTTGTACATCCTTTCATTCATCAGGATGTACAATCGATTTGAATTCCAAGTAAATGTGATTGCGTGAAGCTCTCCCAAAACCTCACATCTTCTTTTTGTCCAACAGTCTCATTACAATTATAACTCTTCCTATTTCCAACTACATATCTGTTCTTCAAAACTAACTGGCGAATCATTGTTTTATCATTTTCTCACTTCATTTCCGTCACTATACATAATTATACAATTCAATACTACAACTCAATACATAATTAACACACATTATCAGCACTTAAACAAACAAACAACAACGATTCAATTCAACTTATGGCTGCCCCGAATGGCGGGAGGACCAATAACTTTCGTCTTTGTCTGATAAGGCCTATGTCCTGTCTCCTCAAGGAACAAGGATAATCTTCTTTATATATAATTCCGAACGGTCTTTGAAATTGTGAAGAACTTCGCGGTCCGATTTTAGTGTTAGACGGCTCATTCGAATCAGCACGGCCCCAAGTTTGTTGCAAAAGTGTCGCCGTTCGTCTCTATACCCGCCTTGATCGTGTTCTAGGCAGTCCTTATCAACGAGAGTTGTTTATCAATTCACGGTAAGTAAGAAACGTAGTGGAGTTACTAACATCTAGGAGAGTTATTTCTGAACGAAGAAATTGAAACTGAAGAACTTAGCGGACTTTATATATAATTCCGAATAAAGATTAAAGATTAAAGATTTATGAAGATTCCCAATCAGCACGGCCCCAAGTTTGTTGCAAAAGTTACGGAAGAAACGTAGAATTCCACCATCATCTCACCATGCCCAAATTCTGAATTCCCCGATTCAACTTTTTGTTTAGTCTCATAGTGGCGAGGACCAGCTCAACTGGTGATATTTATTTTATTACATTACTTACATTTTCTCCTTTTTAATCATTTAATAACATCGCTTTAGCTTTGCTCCAGGTCACATAACGCCGTAAATAGGTAGGACTTATATCGTTACTATATGTAATGTGCTGAGTTCCTGTTAGGTACTAGATTAGGGCTTTCCAAGCCCTAACAGGCCTCTAGTAGCATAAAAAGCAAAAAGACAAAGAAAATAGTAACCTTTGAGAACTGTTATTGATCAGTGCGGAATGTGAAAGGGAATTTTCCCATCCATTTTCCCTCAAACCAGGGAAACTTCCCCTACAACATCAAGTCTGCCAAAAAGCGTTGTGTCCCCTGAGTGCACTGTAACCTCGTGTAATCTGAGTGTGCCCCTAACTGTTGAGTGAACAACCCCACTCAACAATGAATTCGAACGGGTGACCTCCATTTAGGTGATTGCGAGTGAACACACACATACACTCAGGCTTTGTCTATGAATTCCGCCCTTAATGTTGCTAATTCGTTGACACGATACTTAATATTTAGTTAAGTGTTTCTTACCAATTATGGCATAATCACCGAAATCGGGCTAACATTGACAGCTTTGGACATTTAATTATTTCTGTTGTATAATGTAGGAAGCGGAATTATGAGTTAAAGCCGCTGGTCGCGCTAACATCGCTTTAGTCTTTGTCGCTTCCTGCGTGGAGCACCAACTCTCATATTATTTACAGTTCCCGCCTTCGAACCTCCCCTTCCCTTCGCTACCACTGCTCCCTTGTGCCTCCCTGATGACGAATCTTCTAATCAAGTTATAGCATTCCGTTTGTGAGTTCTTCCTAATAAAGTTAATATTAAAAAGTGCAGCTCTGTGTCTTACTTTACTGCTCCTGACCAACCATAAAATATGGTGTCAGAAGTTTGAGAGTGTAGTGATTATTAATATTAATAAACATTTGGCTGGTTTTGCGAGCAGGTAAAGTGAGTACCTAATATTAATAACATAAAGAATAAAACGTGGTTACTTTCTCTTTGTTCGCCATCTTTGAAGAAACGTCCTCAACCTAACAATGAGCGACGCCAGACCACCTCAGCATATCAATTTCGATGCTACAGACTTGAAAAAGGAATGGACTGAATGGCTTCAAGCTTTCGGATTTTATCCGATTGCTGCTAAGAAGAAATCCGAGAAGGATGACGTAAAAATTGCCACCCTCCTCAACCAACTGGGATCTCGCGGAATAGAAATTTATAAAGCCAAATCACGGTCAGGTGCATATGAAACTCAAATAACGACTGTTTTTACAAAATATGAAGAAGTAATCGAAGCATTTACCAATCACTTCTCGCCCAGAAGAAACGTATTACACGAGCGATTCAAATTCAATCGGCTCACACTAAAATCAGGACAACCATTAATGGAGTTTATCACTCTACTAAAAACCGCTGCAGCAACGTGCGATTACGCAGAAAAAAATAACATGGTCCGTGACCGAATTATCTCCCAGATCTCCGAAGAAAACCTCCTCAATCGTCTCTTGGACAAAGGATCCGATCTAACACTGGACGAGACCATCGACATTTGTAAGCTGCATGAAGCCCGTAAAACTGAAATTCAGGACATCGCTGGTGGGACTAATGAAAAGCAAGTAGACTTCGTTAAAAAAGGTACTAAACAATCTCATATCAGTAATAAAGATACTCGAAAACAAAAATTCAATAGAGAAAATACGTCTACCAAAACTTACGATTGTTTAAAATGTGGGTCCAGGCATGAACCAAAAAACTGTCCGGCGTATGGAAAGCAATGTTCCGTATGCGGAAAATATAACCATTTCAAATTTGGTTGTTTTGTTAACAAGAACAAATATAATGATAACAAGAAACCTAATAACAACTATAAATCATAACAATAAAAAATCAACTAAGTCTTTGGAAATTGAAGATATCATTGATGAAAAAGATAAATACTATATAGATTACATTCAGGTTGTAAATCAAATTGGAGATGAAGATGACGAGATTGTATGGTCAATAATAGGTGCTATAAATAATAATAAAATTGAGTTCAAAATAGATTCAGGTAGCCATGTAAACATTTTACCTCTGAGAATATTCAATGTAATTAATAAAAATAAAGACCACGAAATAAGAAAATCCAGGGTCAGACTAACGGCATACAATAACAATAAGCAACCAGTAACTGGAGAAATAAATTTAGTATTGAACATGAATAAAAGAATGGCAGAAGTAAAATTTCTGATTGTAGACACTCCCGACAAGCCGATTTTAGGTTTAAGAGCGTGTGTAAATTTTAATTTAATTAAAAGAATATATGCAGTAGATGAGTTTGCACTAGATTCTAAGGAAGCTGTATTAAAGGAATATGATAAAGCCTTTATAGGATTAGGAACTTTTCCAGGTAAACCATATGAATTAAAAATAAAGGATAACGCTCAACCTGTGGCGCACGCACCTAGACGTGTAGCCGAACATTTAATGGAGAAATTAAAACTAAAACTCGAAGAATTAGTAGAAGTAGGAGTTATATCTCCAGTTGTAGGTCCAAGCGAATGGTTAAATCCATTGGTGATTGTAGAAAAACCTAACGGCTCATTGAGGCTTTGTCTCGATTCGAAACAACTAAATGATCAATTACTTAATATAACTTTCAACCCAAGTAAATTCACTTTCCGCAATGAGCGCATTAGGATCTTAGGTCACATAATTACTAGTGAAGGATTAGAAATTGATCCGAGCAGGTTAACCGCTATTACTAATATGCCTGAACCAGAAGACAAGAAAGCTTTAATGCGTTTTCTCGGAATTATGAAATATGTTGGTAAATTCATACCAAATTAGTCGCAATTGACGGCTCCTCTAAGACACCTTACTAGGAATGACGTAAAATGGTGCTGGTCAGAAGAACATTCTAACGTAATAAAGGAACCTAAACAAATTTTGTCAAGAACACAACAAGAAGGTTTGTTGTTATTCGGTGACAGAATAATTGTACCTTCTAGTTTACGGAAAGAAATCCTAACTGTTCTACATGAAGGCCATATGGGAATTAATAAAACTATTAACAAGGCTAGAAAAGTATTTTATTGGCCTGGAATTAGTAAAGATGTAGAAAATGTCGTCAATAACTGTCACGTATGTCTACTAAACAGACCACAAAATCCTCAGGAACCTATGATTCCTTCCTCAATTCCCGATTTACCGTGGTCAAAATTGGCCATGGATATATTAGAATATAAAAATAAATATTACCTAGTCACGATAGATTTCTACTCAAAATGGATTGAGATGCATAAAATCAAATCTAAATCAATCTCTGATGTGAAAAAAGTATGTTTAGTTATGTTTAGCACTCATGGATTTCCATCGGAAATTATTTCAGACAATAATCCATTTGAAAGTCATGAATTCAGAGAGTTTCTAGCTGAATATTCAGTAAAATTAATAACTAGCAGTCCGCATTACCCTAAAGGACATGCACTGGCTGAATGTGCAGTCAAAATATGCAAATCGATATTGAAAAAAGCTGAACTTTCTGGTCAAGACCCCTATCTACTCCTATTTCATTATCGGAACACAGAAACACGATCCACAGGATATTGCCCATTCAATTAATGTTCAGTAGGAAACTAAGGGACAAAATGACAATAAGAGAAAAAGATCTGATTCCTAATGTTCCCGATAGCTTTCAAGTTAAAAATCAAATTAAGAAAAGTCAAGAATCACAAAAGCTTACGATGGGAAAAGCAAACAATTAGAAAATATCTCTATCTCTATCTATACTATTAATAAGAATGAAACTCCGTTTGTCTGTCTGTTTATTTGTCGTGTCTATGCACGGCCAAACGGCTGAGTGGGGGGAGTCTACGAGTGGGGGGATCTTCTTGGGATTTTCCGAAAGGGGGAGCGAGCGAATTTAAAATTTTCTAATCCCACCCGAACCATGGGCCGTAGGGCGGGAGGGGGGTCGAAGTAAGAATTAATGTGCGCTTTTTGGACTTCCCCGCTTCCCCTACCCCTCTAAACGGGCGTTGAAAATTCTGGAAAAATACCGGTTTTGTAGGTTTTTGAACGAGAAAGACGACGGCGCAATCGGATCGCGAAAAAAGTATCGGGAAATGCGTGCGAGAGTACGGAAAAAAGTCCGACGAAAAACTACGATTAAAATATACCCCGTAAAGGTACGTTTTTCGGAAATCGCCGATCTGAATCCGAAATCGGATATCGAAAAAAGTGACGTGAAGTTGGTCGAAATGCGAGCCGAAGCGAGGGCAGCGTTTAAAATTACATTTTTAATCGACCCGGGCCGCCGTTTCACAATAATGCGAGTTGAAGGGACTCAAAGTTTGCTCTTGGCCTCTTGCGAGCTATTCATAACGGTCGCTAATGATGCCCTAACACCCTTTGGGGTTCCAAATCCCAAGCGGTGCAAATTCGTAGGTAGTTTTAGCTATTCACATGTCGGAATATGCAGCAATACCTTGCGAGCGAAGCGAGCAACATTCCTTAATAAACTTTTCGTGGTTCCACGTAGTTTTATAAGATTTAATTTGTTTGTAAGAATTTCCAACAGAAAAAAACGTCTGCCAAGTTGGGTGGGCAGTATAACTTCCTCAAGCGAGCGAAGCGAGCAGCATCCCCTTCAGACTTTAAACCTACCCTAAGGGATCTATCATTTGCGAGCAGATACACATAGGTACCTTGCGAGCGAAGCGAGAGCCATTTCAACAGAATAAATACGGACTTTTTCCTACACATATACAGCAATACCTTGCGAGCGAAGCGAGCAACATCCCCGAATAAACTTTTCGTGGTTCCACGTAGTTTTATAAGATTTAATTTGTTTGTAAGAATTCCCAACTGAAAAAAACGTCTGCCAAGTTGGGTGGGCAGTATAACTTCCTCAAGCGAGCGAAGCGAGCAGCATCCCCTACAGAAGTTAAACCTACCCTTAGAGATCTACCGTTTGCGAGCGAAGCGAGCAACATCCCCTACACACGTTAAAGCTACCCTTAGGGATCTACCGTTTGCGAGCAAAGCGAGCAACATTCCCTACATGCCACACTTTGCGAGCGAAGCGAGCAAAATTCCCTACATGCCACATTTTGCGAGCCAAGCGGCTAGTTATTTATAAGAATGAAACTCCGTCTGTCTGTTTGTTTGTCGTGTCTATGCACGGCCAAACGGCTGAGTGGGCCGGATCTACGAGTGGGGGGATCTTCTTGGGATTTTCCGATAGGGTGTATAAGCGAATTTAAAATTTTCTAATCCCACCCGAACCATGGGCCATAGGGCGGGAGGGGGGTCGAAGTTCCGGTTAATGTGCGCTTTTTCCACTTCCCCGCTTCCTCTACCCCTCTAAACGGCCGTTGACAATTCCGGAAAAATACGGGTTTCGTAGGTTTCCCTACGAGGAAGACGACGGCGCGATCGGATCGCGAAAAAAGTATCGGGCAATGCGTCAAAAAAATGCGAGAGTACGGACCCGTTTTCTCGAAAAGTCCGCTGAAAAACTTGGTTTTTTCCCATTAAAATATACCCCATAAAGGTACGTTTTTCGGAACGGTTTTCGAGGCCAATTTCAGCTTTGATCCCGCCGAATCTGAATCCGAAGTCGGATATCGAAAAAAGTGACGGAAAGTAGGTCAAATTGCGAGCGGAAATTATTATTTATAAGAATGAAACTCCGTCTGTCTGTTTGTTTGTCGTGTCTATGCACGGCCAAACGGCTGAGTGGGCCGGATCTACGAGTGGGGGGATCTTCTTGGGATTTTCCAAAAGTGGGAACGAGCGAATTTAAAATTTTCTAATCCCACCCGAACCATGGGCCGTAGGGCGGGAGGGGGGTCGAAGTTCTGGTTAATGTGCGCTTTTTCCACTTTCCCGCTTCCTCTACCCCTCTAAACGGCCGTCGAAAATTCCGGAAAAATACCGGTTTCGTGGGTTTTCCTACGAGGAAGAGGACGGCGCGTTCGGATCACGAAAAAAGTATCGGGAAATGCGTCAAAAAAATGCGAGAGTACGGACCGTGTTTTCTCGAATAGTCCGCCGAAAAACTTGGTTTTTTCCTATTAAAATATACCCCATAAAGGTACGTTTTTCGGAACGGTTTTCGCGGGCGAAATACAGCTTTGATCCCGCCGAATCTGAATCCGAAGTCGGATATCGAAAAAAGTGACGGAAAGTAGGTCAAATTGCGAGCGGAATTGCAAGGGAAGCGTTTAACATCAGAAATTATTTGTGCCCCGGACGCGAGAAGGCTCTACGAAGACGTCAAGGGGGGTTCCCATTTGCACTTCTACGCAATACCTTGCGAGGCGAGCAGGTACACATAGGTACCTTAATCGAGCCGGGCCGCCCGTTTCACAATGTCCCTACGCACTTAAGTCTTGGAGGACATAACGGTCACATAACGGTCGCTAATGCCTTTGGGGTTCCAAAGCCCAAGCGGTGGACACTTTATGTTGTGAGTTCAAACCAACAACATATTACTATCATTGCATAATGCCTCCAAAGAAGAAACTTTCTTTCTCGCCGGACAAGTCACCAAAAAAGAAGGTATTTTACCATTCGCATTTATTTGGCAGTTTTTATCGATTTTTTAGCAAATTTTGATGAATTTTAAGTACATTTTTCAGCATGATTGTGTACATACATTTTTGGATGTTCTATTTTATAGTTAATAAACTTTGTTTGAGCAATATTCTACCAAAAAATATAAATTGTTTTTAGCCATTTTTAGAGATTTTTTGAGTACATTTTTTGAAATTTGACCAATTTAATGTGCTCAAAAAGTGTTGTCCAACGAACTCATCCTTTCTTTTGAAATGCTTGATTTTTTGGCGAAAGAACGAAGTTTTTATCTCAATTCTATCTAGAGTTATCGTCTGGAATGACACATACATCTCTATCTCTATCTCTATTATTTATACGAATGAAACTCCGTCTGTCTGTCTGTCTGTTTGTCCATGCTATGCACGGCCAAACGACTGAGTGGGGGGAGTCTACGAGTGGGGGGATCTTCTTGGGATTTTCCGATAGGGTGTATAAGCGAATTTAAAATTGTCTAATCCCAGCCGAACCATGGGCCGTAGGGCGGGAGGGGGGTCGAAGTAAGAATTAATGTGCGCTTTTTCCACTTCCCCGCTTCCTCTACCCCTCTAAACGGCCGTCGAAAATTCCGGAAAAATACCGGTTTCGTGGGTTTTCCTACGAGGAAGAGGACGGCGCGTTCGGATCACGAAAAAAGTATCGGGAAATGGGTCAAAAAAATGCGAGAGTACGGACCGTGTTTTCTCGAATAGTCCGACGAAAAACTACGTTTTTTTCGATTAAAATATACCCCGTAAAGGTACGTTTTTCAGAACGGTTTTCGCGGGCGAAATACAGCTTTGGGTCCGCCGAATCTGAATCCGAAATCGGATTTCGAAAAAAGTGACGGGAAGTAGGTCAAATTGCGAGCGGAAGCGAGGGAAGCGTTTAATATGATAAATTATATGTGCCCCGGACGCGAGAAGGCTCTACGAAGACGTCAAGGGGTTCGATGTCACAATGTTGCGAGGCGAGCAGGTATACATAGGCACCTACCTTGCGAGCGAAGCGAGAGCCATTTCAACAGAATAAATACGGACTTTGTCCTACACATATACAGGTATACCTTGCGAGCGAAGTGAGCAACATCCCCCAATAAACTTTTCGTGGTTCCACGTAGTTTTGTAAGATTTAATTTGTTTGTAAGAATTTCCAATAGAAAAAAACGTCTGCCAAGTTGGGTGGGCAGTATAACTTCCTCAAGGATATACAGGTATACCTTGCGAGCGAAGCGAGCAACATCCCCTAATAAACGTTTCGTGGTTCCACGTAGTTTTATAAGATTTAATTTGTTTGTAAGAATTTCCAACAGAAAAAAACGTCTGCCAAGTTGGGTGGGCAGTATAACTTCATCAAGCGAGCGGAGCGAGCAACATCCCCTACAGAAGTTAAAACTACCCTTAGAGATCTACCGTTTGCGAGCGAAGCGAGCAACATCCTCTACACGTTTCAATTGTAATACATCGCATGTATATAGCCACACTTTGCGAGCGAAGCGAGCAACATTTCCTACATGCCACACTTTGCGAGCGAAGCGAGCAATATTACTCACATGCCACACTTTGCGAGCGGAGCGAGCAATTTAACGGGGGGTCCGGGGGGCTTGCCCCCCGGCTGGACGTGGAGGCGAGCGTAGCGAGCCGGAGCGGCTAGTAGGTGATAAGGATGAAGTCCTGTACCGTCATAATAAAAGATGGAGAAAAGGTGAAATTGATAGAAAAGCCGATACTCCTAGATCGTTTTGGGTTAGAGGTGATAACGGTATTTATCGCCGAAATCGTAGGGATCTCATCAAAATTCCTAAGCAAAGTATGAAATCCGAACAAACAAATAATATACCTAATGTTCAACAAAAAGGTAATAACTATAACCTGAGAAATAGAGAGAATATTAGAAAACCAGAAAGGTATAGGATAGAATAATGATGTTTAGATTTGCATGTAAAATTTTTATTATCATACACCACTTACTCGATGTATTATGTGTTAATAATGTATTCAACTGATTAATCCATAATACAGACACATGTTTCGTTGTGTTCACAATAAACAAATCACCATCACTTCACTATACAAATTACCGAATTTATTATTACTTATCACGCACTCTTAAAATGAAATTATAATATTTATATTATAAACTGATAGTAACCGAATTGAACTGATAATGTGTAACGCTCAGGTGAGAACACGATCAACGGCCTATTGTATCTAGTTTCTAGGAATCTGCCTTGTAAATCGGAGAATCGATTTCCGATCAGCTGATCGAGTCCATGCGCTTAAGAAAGGGAAGATGTTGTATAATGTAGGAAGCGGAATTATGAGTTAAAGCCGCTGGTCGCGCTAACATCGCTTTAGTCTTTGTCGCTTCCTGCGTGGAGCACCAACTCTCATATTATTTACAGTTCCCGCCTTCGAACCTCCCCTTCCCTTCGCTACCACTGCTCCCTTGCGCCTCCCTGATGACGAATCTTCTAATCAAGTTATAGCATTCCGTTTGTGAGTTCTTCCTAATAAAGTAATATTAAAAAGTGCAGCTCTTGTGTGTCTTACTTTACTGCTCCTGACCAACCATAAAATAATTTCTCGTGTCTGAGGGTCTGTAAACATTCTGCATAACGAAAAAATGTAACGTTTATTGGTTGAAGGTGTGATGCTATAAGTACGAGGTAAGAGTGATTATTACAATTAACATTAAAAGTGATCAATATCCCGCGATGGAGTGAAAACAAAACGCACATCCAAATAGTTCTTTGTCGATCATTAATAATATCACTACAACAAAAAACATTTTAATGATCCTTTATTTTCCTCAAAAGGGATAACCTTGAAATGTGTAGTAGGTAGTTTTTCGTTATATTCCGAAACTTCTGAGAAATTATTTTTGACCATAGTTTTTATTTTACGACTAGAATCATACAACTTCATTCAACGTACTTTCATTTCTGAATTTATCACTTCATTTGTAGGTAAATCAATCTTGGTCAGTTGCCACTAATATCAAACACATCAACCTCTCCTCGGAAAGCTTTAGGTTTATCACACATTGTTCCGAAGCTAAAATTCCGTCTCCAAGTCTCTCCACCCCATAAAATGATGGTTTTCATAATATATTTTCTTATTTAACATCGATTGAATTGAACCATGAGATTCGTTTCATGACCATGATGCTTAACTTTACATGAAGGGTAAAACTTTCCAAATTGCTACACAAAGGTTTATTATTTCTGTAGTCAATATTCCTTATCCGAAGAACACTTGTCTTTAGTTTCTTAAACGGAGTCTGTATTATCATAAAATTCCTGAGTAGACGTAGACGCTTACCGAGGAGAAATTAATTAAATTAAATAAATCTTTGTAAAAGGAGTACAATAATACATCAGAATCCAAGTCTATTGACATTGAAGTTGGCACCCACCAACTAAGAATTAAGGAGATAAAATAAATCAGCTACCTACGCTTCACTAGTCCATAGGCGACGAACGTTATAATAAATTCAATTTCGTGAAGTGTGAGTTTCAATGGATTCTAACCGCTGATACGATCGTTACTATGTTCCACCAAGATTTGGTTCCATGTCAATTCATTTTTCCTGTCAAAGTTCTTGTTCTTAGGGAGAGTGAACGGGTGAATGCACAGCGATCCGGGTGATTTAACTTGATTCTTCAGATGGCATCTATCAATGATAGCCAAAACACATTACTCCTATTTCAAAAGCTTTAGATCTTAATTTTTTAATATTTTAGCCCTTTAATTTTACCCTTTAAGATTGATCGATTTTTTTTAAATTCGTGTTTTGGCTTCTAGTCATCTTGAAAACGTAAGTAAACGAATTTGAGGGAGGTTAAACATTTCTGTTCATTATTGAGAATAATAAACCAAAATGACGAGGTGCGGATGAATCACATCAGTTAGAATTGCGTCTTAAAATAAAGTTGAAGTTTCATAATTTTAATTGCACAGCAGAATAGGTTGTGTACTTAGCAGAAATGTATTAGTGTATAATAGGTAGTATAAGATTAGCAGCTTGTTAGGGACTGTGATGGTTAGTTTCATTGTTTTACTTCAACTGAAATGCATTCTGCAAAAGTGTATCAGAAAGGTATACGAAGGAACCGGTGAGCTGATTAACGTGCTTGACATTCTAACAATAGCTTCAGTTATAAATAATGGGGAAACGTGGCATTCCACTAGGCGCGTCAACTGTTTCCCGTCGGCGGAACTCGGTGACAAAATTAGCGCAGCAGACGAGTGAGTCGGCAATTAAGGCTGCGGGGGTTCTGTGACCCTCAAAACGATGATGTCAGTGAGTTCGATGAGGCGGAATGTGCATAACTAACGGACGGGTGTGACCGGATTGAGCCTCTTGAGTCCTCATGTGATCATATTGCGTAAACATACTTTCAAGCCACAGAAACTACAGGGTCATCATCTGAAGATGCGCATGTTTCACTTCCTAAAATCTAGAGAAAAAAATTATGATTCTAACCAGCAAAAATTTCAACTGCTGTAGGTATATAATACACATGTTACGAGAAACCCCCGACCCTGGGTAAACACGCATTTACCGGGAAATTGGCGTTTTATCCAAGGGTCATGTTAAAAGTCCAAGGAAGCAGGGCTGCGGTTCGAGATTATCCTCGACATTCTGTCGAGCGGGACATTTTAGTTGTGACAAGTTGAGGCGGAAATAGTTCGATCTCGCTGTTCGCCGTCGGGCATTTTCCAGCTTTTTCTTGTCAACCCTAGAATTCGCAAATGCCAGCGGTGAAACCACGAGGATTTGTTCTTGCAGTAGTGAGTGAAATCATCGATGGGGATCACTATCGTCTTGGAACGTCTACAGTACAACTCCCTCAACTGGACACCCCGTGGCCGGTTCGTCACATGCGAGGAAAAGTTCGTGCCACTGTCTGCAGTTCCATAAAACACAGAAGCGAGTATTCCAGTGCGAGTTCCACAAAGAAGTGCAGGACTGAACTAGTAATTCGCAATTCAAGATGCCCCGACAGTTTATCCTGCACTAACAACCCAATATTATGTGTTACCTATGAAGTATGGCATTAATGTACTGTACAACTCACAGAATTAATTTCCTAAACTTCGGGTATTTCCCGATGGTAACTGCGAAACTTGGTAAATACCCGACTGTTGTGGGGTCTCATCAGACCTGTACCATTTGAGGTGGTCACTTCAGGGATTTACCGGCTGATTGCGGTAACCATACCTTCCTTATCGTGCATTTTCCAGTCTCCATGGCAGATTCGCGAATTTCCCGGTGTCTGCTAGTTTTTACCGTGGGTCGCAGATTTCCCGGAGCACAAATTATATTCCCATATTATACTGATTATCAACTGGACGGCATAAACTATAAGAAAACGAACCACAAAAAATTGGAAAATGATACATGTGTGCTATCTCTGTCTACGCTTTCAGAAAAAAGCAGCCATTGTGTGGCCTTCCGTAAAAAATTTGAATTAGAAAAAAGTCATTTCAAATAATATTCTGCCATTCAAAAATCATTTTAAATTTTTAGTTTTTTGGCATATTTTATATTTTTTAGCAAATATTTATGTAATTTAAGTAGATTTCTCGGCATGGTTTTGTGCACAAATTGTTAAATGTTGTAGCTCATTGTCAAGACACTTCTTTTGACTAAAGTTCTGCTAAAAAATATAAATTTAACAATTTGTTGCCTTTTAAGTCATTTTTAGTGATCTTTTGAGCTTTTTCTTTTTAAATTTGACCAATTCAATGTGCTCAAAAAGTGTTGGTCAAAAAACTTTTCCTTTCATTCGAAAGCCTGATTTTTTTTTTTTTTTTGGGAAATGACGGAATTTTTTACAAAAATTCGTTAACAATCTTACTACGATCTTTTCTGTGCTCTTTTCCCACGCTCTCTTCCTTATTACTTTGATTCAAACACCTTCCAAGGACGATTTAAATGCAATATTAAGAACTCTAAAATAGGTTATGAATTATACTTTATGGATTGGAAATATAACATGCCAATTGGTTTCAGGAATATTCTCTAGAACCTCGACAACATCTACTCATCTATCTAGATCTAGGTAAACTGCAACATTTTTAGGCATCTAAAAAATTTTGATTTCTCACGATACTTGATCAGCTTGTGCATCCTAGATCAGATTTACTGAAAAGAAAAAGAACAAGAAATCAACGGATAAGGGATGTTTACAAACGTAATGATTCTATACATTCGTAATGATTTTATACACTTGAAATGCGTGGACATCCCGCAAACCTTTAATGTACTCGTATCCACCCTTCAGACTTGAAATCCATGAATAGTTTCAAACTTAATTCTTCTAAATAACAGCTTGAAGATCAGATGATTGAACTTTTTGAGTTATTGTTCTAAAAACATAGAGTTACTGTTCCAGTTTTTGGCAGAGAAGTACAGAGTATATGTACCACATGATTATTGGCCAAAAGAGTAGAATCAAATGATTCTTGACCACTACATTTTTTGAGGTTTCATTTTTCATTAAGCTGTTCTGAGAGCCCTGTTATTGAGCCGGCCTCTTATATTTTTCACCCAACTCATCAAAACCTCCATTTCTTGTCTGCATTAGAAGGAGAGGGGAGAGAATATAGATTTTTAACCATTGCCGTATCATTTTCTTGAAGGTTAACGATATTAGATTTTAGAGCCGTAATCATTGTTATGCAAAGTTAGGCGTCACCTGAGCAAAGGTCGAAGCTGAAATGTTACAGAGAAGGCGATTCTCCTTTTGTAGAAAATGAATGGGTTGCAGAGGGCTTCGATTATGGGAACCTTGGCTCTTGACAGTACACGATGGCCTGAATATGTAGTTGTGATATATTTCAGCAGAGCTGATGACTGGGCTCCTGAGTTATGAAGGTCAGTTAGGTCTCGTCTCACTGGAGTTGTATTTTTTAAAGTGTGATTATCTATAGTGGCGCACTGGTAATGTGAGCATTTGAGAAGGCCGCATTGCCCATGTATAAAGACGTCATCTGTGAGTCGCCTTTGCCGATGGATTTTACCCTTGCTGCATGAGGTTCGAGTGACCAAAACCCCTTCCAAATTTTTTCGGACCTCGCAATGCAGATTGTTGCTGCGAATAGTCACGTAACCACGAGAACACATTTGCTAGCATCGATAGGCCTCCAGTTCCCTTGAGTTATTTTGGCTCGTCCGAGAGGAGCACTCAACCAATGACCTGGCAGAGCTGACCTTCCAGCTTCGGTGCAGCTAAGAGAATTGTTTCTTCTGCATCTGTTTTTGAATGAGCTCCCCCCCCCCCTTCCCCCGGCCCAACACAACACTAGATCGCTCATACACTAGAACCGATAGATGGTGGAGAGTCAAGAGAATCACGTTTGGGCGAAGGAAGGGAGAAAAAATGGACACCAATTTAGTGCTGGGAAGGCAGTTGATACTTTCTGCTACTGTTGGTGGAGGCGTCGGTCGTATGCTGGACTCTAAGTTTATCTTTTACGTCCTTATGATTTATTCTGTTATAATTAGCAGGTTTTGTCGTAATGTCAGGAGTTGTTGTGGTACCCAGGAATTTGAACTTACTTACACGCATACCTAGCTAACCCATTAGTCGGTCGAGCTGAAATTTTCCTTTTAGCAAATTTTGGTAGAAAATCAATGGCTTCAAAAATTTTAAAATGAAAATTTTCGAAAAATTTCTTCATTGAAATCCGTTTTAAGACATTTTGAAACGAACCCTAGAGTTTAACACTTTCATATGTAAATATACCATAGATTATTATTTAGAACGACTTTTTGCGAAACCTACCGTAGGTAGTTAACTATTTCTTAGCACTCTATGTGCTCAAACTTCAAAACAACGATATTCTACGAAAATTTGCTGGTACGATCACGGAGCATGACTGGAAGTTTTTCATAATGTATTTAATAAAAGTACGTGGGATACGTGAAAATGGAAAAATCGAACAACGAAAAATAAAAAAACAAAAATACATAAATAATATACTTAGAAGATAAACTTAAAAGCTGTACATGTCACAGGCTGTTTTACATTGAGTTCTTCCTCATCGAAATCACACTCTTTCGACTGTTGTAGCAATAATAGCTACACTAGAAGATTTATAATACCGCAAGGCAATTTCAATCCAAGCCTCTAAATTTGCGTTGGAATCAGACGGATTGTTTATAGGTGATACTGTATTATGCGTAGTATTTGCGTTCGAAGGGGACAACAATGCATGGAAGATACCCCGATAGAATAAGGAGAGAGTGAAGAATTTATTTAATGGATAAAAGGGAAGAAAAAAAGAATGCACGTTCTTCACATATTGGAGAGACTTTTTCTTCTTGAAGAGGGGTAGCTGTAGGAAAGTTGCCGGGCCCCCTCGTGCGTGTGGTCTACCATATATATATAATATTGACTCTGATAAAAGCCAGCTCGTAAGAGGGGAACAGCCTGACAGGCAATGATCATCTTATTTGGGCTAAATCTTCACGCCTCCACTCCAGTAGTTGAAGGGGGGAACCCGAGACAAGAGGTACGATGGAAACTGCTTGAAACCAAGTATTGAGATGCGATAACATCTTCTATATATTATTTTTCAAATAAAATTCATACGGGTACATGCACAAACAGGGATATGAAGTTAGAATTAGCCAGACATGAGACAATTTAATAAGAAACCTAAATTAATGATAATAATAGATTTGTAATTTTCTAAAGAACGGTTACAGGTAATGATGTACCTACACCTTAAATGACAGCTCTCATCACTAAACAAGAAGGCAAGTAATGACCACATCCATGATGCATAACGTACCTGACCTATAATTTTGAAAATGTCAAAACATGAATGCGGTAGTGTGAAAATTCGCGGGACTGTGATGTTACACTAGATAAGGGAGTGTCGCTCAGGCCTTTTAGGTCATCAGATAGAGCGGTGTATTTGCGAGATTCCAGTGAATCCTACGTTGTGTAAAAATGGTGGACCTTATTGAGAGCAAATCAAATTGATCCGACATTCATCTCTATTATTTATAAGAATGAAACTCCGTCTGTCTGTTTGTTTGTTTGTCTGTCTGTCTGTCGTGTCTATGCACGGCCAAACGGCTGAGTGATCTACGAGTGGGGGGATCTTTTTGGGATTTTCCGATAGGGTGTATAAGCGAATTTAAAATTTTCTAATCCCACCCGAACCATGGGCCGTAGGGCGGGAGGGGGGTCGAAGTAATAATTAATGTGCGCTTTTTGGACTTCCCCGCTTCCCCAACCCCTCTGAACGGCCGTCGAAAATTCCGGAAAAATACCGGTTTCGTAGGTTTTGAAACGAGAAAGACGACGGCGCGATCGGATCGCGAAAAAAGTATCGGAAAATGCGTCAAAAAAATGCGAAAGTACGGACCGTGTTTTCTCGAAAAGTCCGACAAAAACTACGTTTTTTCCGATTAAAATATACCCCATAAAGGTACGTTTTTCGGAACGGTTTTCGCGGGCGAAATACAGCTTTGGGTCCGCCGAATCTGAATCCGAAATCGGATATCGAAAAAAGTGACGTTAAGTTGGTCAAATCGCGAGCGGAAGCGAGGAGAAGCGTTTAACATCAGAAATTAATTTTGCCGTGTTCGTGAGAAGGCTCTGGGAAGACATGTTTGGGGTTCGATGACAATGTGGCGAGCAGGTACACCTAGGTGCCCTACTCATATACAGGTATACCTTGCGAGGGAAGGATTCGAAGTTCGCTCTTGGCCTCTTGCGAGCTATTCATAACGGTCGCTAATGATGCCCTAACACCCTTTGGGGTTCCAAATCCCAAGCGGTGCAAATTCGTAGGTAGTTTTTAACTATTCACATGTCGGAATATGCAGCACCATTCAATAACATCCCCAAATAAACTTTTTTGTGGTTCCACGTAGTTTTATATGATTTATTTTGTTTGTAAGAATTTCCAACAGAAAAAAAACGTCTGCCAAGTTGGGTGGGCAGTATAACTTCCTCAAGCGAGCGAAGCGAGCAGCATCCCCTACAGAAGTTAAACCTACCCTTAGGGATCTACCGTTTGCGAGCGAAGCGAGCATCATTCCCTACATGCCATACTTTGCGAGCGAAACGAGCAACATTTCCTACATGCCACAATTTGCGAGCGAAGTGAGCAACATTCCCTACATGCCAGAGTTTGCGAGCGAAGCGAGCAACATCCCCAAATAAACTTTTTTGTGGTTCCACGTAGTTTTATAAGATTTAATTTGTTTGTAAGAATTTCCAACATAAAAAAACGTCTGGCAAGTTGGGTGGGCAGTATAACTTCCTCAAGCGAGTGGAGCGAGCAACATTCCCTACAGAAGTTAATACTACCCTTAGAGATCAACCGTTTGCGAGCGAAGCGAGCAACATCCCCTACACGTTTCAATTTTAATACATCGCATGTATACAGCCACACTTTGCGAGCGAAGCGAGCGACATTCCCTACATGCCACACTTTGCGAGCGAAGCGAGCAACATTCCCTACATGCCACACTTTGCGAGTGAAGCGAGCAATATTCCCTACATGCCACACTTTGCGAGCGAAGCGAGCAATTCAATGGGGGGTCCGGGGGGCTTGCCCCCCGGCTGGACGTGGAGGCGAGCGTAGCGAGCCAGAGTGGCTAGTATTATAATAAATTATCGAAAAATGTAAGTAATGAAAATACTCACGCGTTCACCTTAGTAACGCGATGAAAACTCATCTGAAAAAGTAACAAAAATAATGATTGATTTATAGTAATTCCAGTAGCCTGTTATAATCAACAAAATATCGATTATGGAGAAAAAACGCTGCGAATTATAACATATGGTTTATTATGTCTGTGTTAGATAGCCCTTCTACACAGATCATTGGTCTATAATTATTAAACACCGTATGTAATATTTATGATCAGAACATGGCGCATCGTGCCTTTGAGAAGGGTTCACACTTTTACTTTAAAAAAAAAAAAAAAAAAAAAAAAAAAAAAAAAAAAAAAAAACGGGAAAATGATGCTTGAGGTAATTTACGTTAGCGCATGCGCAGAATGGAGTAATGATTTGAAAAACATGAAAATGGCGTGAGCAAATAATGGTTGATGGAATTTACGTTTACGCATGCGCCGGGTGAAGTATTGATTTGGGAACAACGAAAATCATAGGGGACCATCTTCACTCTAACCCGCTCATATCATGAAAATTTCATAAGAACCGATTGAATATTGTGGAAATTAAGCTTCGTACAAGGATTTGCTGACATACACACACATAGATATAGAGAGAAAGGCACGGAACAAAAGTTGTTCAGAATAGTCTAAAACGTAAAATGCGAGTGGAAATTTTACCACTGTGGAAAATCTCATAACAACCGGTTGAATATTGTGGAAATTAAGATTGTTACAAGGATTTGTGGATATACACACACAGAGATAGAGAGAGAAAGACACGGAACCAAAGTTGTTCAGATGAGTCTAATGCGTAAAATGCGAGAGAAAAATTTACCGTTTGATTATAGTGGAGACCACAACTTTTAAATCTCTAGAAAGTGAAAACAATGCTTCCGCTACCTATAGGTAGACTTGGAAGCAATTTAAGAGATGAAATTTAGCATTTAGGTATAATACCTTTCTAGGTACATCGCGCGGACAATCTATTATAATAATAGGATAGGTACATACAAAGTGATAACGCTTGAACGCCTGCACCGATTCTCTTCAAATTTTTTTTAAACTGACCGGCATGAAGAAAACTGGTGCAGATAATTCTACCAAGTTATAAATCAGATTCCTTCATATTAAAAAACAAGAAAAAGTGCAAAAACGAGGGAAATTCTGGTGCAGATAATTCTACCAAGTTATAAATCAGACCTATTATTATAATAGATTCCTTCATATTAATACAACTTTTAATACAATTTTAATACAATTTTAATACAACTTGAATAAATAAAAATTAAGTTGAAACAGAAAGATTTTGCTTTTTTATTTGCATAATTAAAGTTTGTACTTGCATCCCGTGGTGACACGGGCTTTTCCACTTGTAGTTAATCCTGTATTTATTTGCCTTCGGTTTTTACCCGTTTTTATACTCATACTGGAATATATGTTAAGGTAAGTGAAGCACTTCCAAAAAGTTAGGTAGAAATAGGGGGAAGTGTGAGCGCGAGGATTTAAAAATGGCGATGTAGAAAGCAGCAAAAAGGGATGTAGCGTTACAACTAGATCCGTGAAAGACTTGACGTGGCTTTAAGGTGCGGTGCATTTTGCTCAGCTGTGGTTAGCTTTTCAATTGCTGGCCCTAACCGTCTTCGTTACCGCACGCCGTATTGAGACCGACGGATCTACTAGGAACTCTCTAATAAGCTCGATATTGCAACGTTATAATAAATTCTATAGGGACTATATCACCTGATAATTCCAATATTGGAATTATATCAGCTGATATTTACATGGCACTTTTTATGTACTCCAGTATCACTGTCTACCGATCGTTGATGGAATTTAGAGCTAGATCGTCTAATCAATAGATCCACTAGCAGCGCATGATTTCTCTATCGTCTCGCCCTTAGAAATTCGAAGGTTTTTCTTTCTCGATGTTCAAGCCCTTAGGGAAAGCGAACTAATCAACGTACAGCGTTGCGGGTGATTTTAATAGATTTTTTGGGATTCAATTTATCATTGACAAGAAAAAACGCTACAAGTTATTACACAAAGGTATATTATTTCTGTATTAGATAATCCTTCTACGTAGATCATTGGCCCATAATTATCAAGCCTCATACCTCTATATCAAGTAAATTATCAAAACTTGGTACATCGTGCCTCCCAAAAGGGTTCGCACCTTTACAGCTCAGGACCCCACAAGTTTACGGTTTATAGTTGGTGAATATTGAAACATTTTCTAAAAATGTCAGAACAACAAAACAAAAAACTTATAGAAAAACGGCAGGTTGAAAAGGAAAGAAATTAGCCTCAGAGCTAATTCAGCTATTCAGTGATCCTCCAAACCTCGTAATTGTTTATGAGGTGTCCCGAAAGAGCTCCATTAAATTTCAGCTACGTGAGTCTATTAAAAAAGAAATTAGCCTCGGAGGTTCCGAAGCTGATCAAAATAACACGAGAACTGAGAATATTACAGCAATATAAAATAACCAGGTATGATTCAGTAAGAGTAACGCTTAGACCACCGAGAAGTTTCAACAACCCTCTGTTTGCGAGCGAGTTGAAAAGAACCAGAACTTTTTGATCAAACTCTACATTCACATATCAAAACGAGTCAAACTCAAGGAATTTCAAAACGGATTTCCATGAAGGAAATTTTGGATTCATTGCAAAAGTTTCGTTTTTTTAGAAAATTGGCTAAAACGTTCCGACCTTGATAGTCTTGGAAGTAATTAACCCTCTTTTGATGGAATATAAATAATAATTTAATTAAGAGTAATTCCTAAGAATTTACAAATCAATAATTTAATAAATTAATATAATTGAAGTAGGTGATTACCTACATACGCTTTACTAGCCCAATATGATACAGACGTTATAATAAACTTGATTTCGGGAAGTCAGAATCCCATTGGAATTATATTGTTAGCTGATACAATTGCCATAGTTTTCAAGGCGGTTTTTGATGTTTTTCTAGTTAAGATTCCCGTGTTGATGTCTTTTTTTCTTGTCGATGCTTTAGCCCTTAGGGAAAGCAAACTAATAAACGCATAGTGACCGGGGTGGTTTCGTTCGATTCTTTTGGCGGATACCTATAAATGAAACTCAAAAAATTATTATTGTTAAGTAGAAAGATTTCAAGATCTCGATTTTTAAATATTTCAGCTCGTAGGTTCAACCTTAGAGTGTTGATCAAACACGATGCCGATGTTACTGGCCCATTCTCCGGCCGATAAATTATTCTAGGTTTTCAAGTTTCTCATAGTTTGGTCTAGTAGGTATTTTCGAAGAAAAGCCGCGGATGGCGGACAGACGGATTTTTCTTTTATTTTTTTATTCGATTTTCGGATTCTCATTTTGAAACGAAAACCAAAAACTTTTCAAGGGGTGTTAACATTTTTTCGTTCTTGGTCGATTATAAAGGTTCATTATTGAAAATAATGACACAAAACTATAAAAATGAAACGAACCACACCTGGAAGGTATGATTATCAACGAGGGCGTATCCTACAAAATCATTGTAGGATAAAACCATCTTTATTCGGGAATAGTTATATAATTCCCAGTTCATATATAGAATAGTTATAAGAGTGTGTGTGGATGGTGTAGAAGAGACCATGTCTAAATATTATGATATTTTATTATATTATAAATAAATAAATAAAAATTCTTGAAACTGCTGCTAATATCGGTCTGTGAAAGGGATACTCCCTGATGAAAATGAAATTGATCAAATGATGTGCTCATGGCAATAATAGTGAACCGTGGTTATTATCAAACGAGAACCGAGATAGAAGATAATCGAATAGTAAGAATAGATAAATGTGGATACTGTCATAAACGCCATAATGCTGAATAGATTAGAATGCAGTATTTTGCAGCATTATCAGCGGTATAAGAAATAATCATAAGTTATATGTATATAATTCAGTTCAAAACCGGGTATTACCAAACGAATATCATTGCAAGTTGGGTCTCCAAATCAGTCTTCAGTTTAAGATTTCGTTTAATCTAACCTAATGTAGGTGCGTATAATATATTTCCAAACACATCCTTCGTATCCATAATCATGACATGAGAGTTTACTCTTACAAGATGATGTGGAGAAATTAACGTAGAAGAGTAGATATATATAGATTATGATGCATTTCCTGATTTTGTATGCGCATATGGTTAGTTAAGAGTTTGGTTTGCTACAATAATCAAGGGAAATTGTCCATTTTATGGAAGATGCGTTTTATTTTCGAAATATTAACTTTTTGGCTGATAGATAGATGGCGAAATAAATTTAAAATGGATTTGGCGAACTGGCTAGATAGAAAAAAGAGCTTCTTTTTTTGAACTGAGCGACTTCGATGAAGGATCAGGATCATAATCACTTCGATAATTTGACGAGAACTTATAAGATCGATAAAATGCGTCTGAACGAAAAGTTAATTCATTAAAAGCCGAAGGATTAACATTTGATTTCCTTGAAGCTCAAGCTGTAGTGGGCTTACATCAATATCCGTCAAGTTCAGAAGGGAGAAGACCGGAAAGAGAGAGAAAGAGGAGAGTTTTGCAGGCGCGGAAGCAATAATAATCCTCAATAACTGGAAAGCGTAATCCTTGATTGAAGAGGTTAATTCGTCTGAGACCTTCCTTTGCACCCCACCCCCTCCATCACAAATAGCCCCTTTCGATAACCGGGCTAATAAATTGTCGTTGATTGGGTTCTGCTGGAAAAGGTATCTTCCCCCTTCCAGCGAGTCCTTTCTCTAAATCAAGGCACCGCTGGAGTCCCGCGGGAACCTGCTGGAAGGTTTAAGAAAGGAACTTGGTACGTCTGGGGAGATGTTTCAAGAAAAGGGGGTTCAGGGAGGGAGAGGAAAACGGGAAGGATGGAAGGGGGAGGGCAATTTACTGTAGAAACTTTACGCTAAGGTAATTAGAAAGGGTGTCCCCTCCCTTTGCTCGTCCCCACCTTCCACACAAATCTAACACAACTGTTACCTGGCATTGTGCTCTACTTCGCTTTTCACCATTATCCTCGCCTGAATAGTCTCAATCGCCGGAGGAAGGAGAAATTTATTTGATCTTCCTGTAATCTTTCTAGTATTACAAGATCAACTTTCTTCGGTTGAACAGTTGCTCCTCTTATTATGTAGCATTAAAAGTTGGGCGAAGGTAACCATTGGTGGGAATGGTCTGAAAACCCTATTCACTGGAACGGAACGTGTCATACTACGATCCTCCCCGTACTTGATTGCTCTATCAATTAATAAGATAACGATATTTATATGATAGGCACAGTCAATTTTGGAACTAAAACACTATTTCTAATTTGAATTAGTGATTTTTAAACAACCAATACCAGGTTTACCCAGCTTTTTGTAGAAGAGGGGGCATTACAGCCGTCGGCACGGCGGCACTTGGGGGTGGGGATGAATTTTTTTTTTGCTTTTCACAGGGTGTAAAACACGTTTACAATGGTCATTTATTTTCAGATTTCTTTATATATGGACAAAATTTTGTGCTCACTACTCCTCCGAAACCGGAACTTGTGCCTCGCTGACTTTGGTGAGGATCAGCTGACAACGAGCCATTATATCAATCATGATGATGGCAAAATTGCGCTCAACCCTCTCTATTCCCTGTAGGACGTCTCTGGGACAACAAGAGACGAGCAAAAAGAGGGGCGCCATCCTGATCAGCTGAGTGAGCCAATATCTCTCCTGTTCACCGAAGAACGTTGAAAATTAACAAGGAGCCTCTCTGGGACAAAAAGAGACGTATGATCTTACAGGCTCCATCCAGATCAGCTGAGTGTACTAAAAGTTATGCCATCTGTCTGATTACAAAGAAATTCACCATTTACTCTACCATTTACTCTAACTTGAACATTACAAATCCAAAATTTCAAAAATTCTTTTTTCACCATTTCACCATTTTCTGATTCACAAAAAATAAAAATGTTCTATAGCTTTTTCCAATCTATTTAAACATTTTCTCAATCAAATTCATCATTTTCCCAATCAAATTCAACATTTAACCCACCAAATTCAACATTTTTTCAACCAAATTCAACATTTTCCCAATCAAATTCAACATAAAGAAACTTCCCATTGAATCAATCCAGTGCATTAATAACATCTCTTCCTTTAGCAGGGCATCGCGCGCCCTCGAAAGCGAAATTCGAGGGAGTTGAATGTATTATGTATGTTGCAAAAATTAGGTATTTTTCTCAATTATTCATTCTTTCCCATGCTTTTTGTGTGGGTCTAGGAAACAATGTAGAATTTGGTTGGTAAAATGTTGAATTTGATTGGGAAAATGTTGAATTACATTGGGAAAAGCTACAAATACTTTTCACCTACTTAAATGTTAAGTATCTCTATTCGAAAAGTTAGTTTTGCTTCCGCGAACTGCGTAAGTGTTTCTTAACAATACAGCTTTTGACGGAAGCTGGCCGTACGTGGCTGTACGCTGCCATCAGGGGTTCCGATGATGACACGAAGTGGCTCCCGTTCCGTAAACTTCTACGAATTACGAGGTTCCTCGTGTTCTCGACCTCAACCGAGAAGGAAATTCTAGAGGATTGTAATTTAGCCTAAAACCACCCCTGGAACTTGCAGATGGTTTCGGGAAAACCGCATTAAAATCCGTGGAGAAACAAAACAACATTCTCATCTATATAATAGATTACACTCCCCCAACAAGGATAATATGTGCATTAGATAGCCTTTCTACGCAAATCATTGGTCTATAAAATTATTAAACCCAGTAAATAGTATCCCATCAAAACTTAGCGCTTCGCGCTCTCCAAATGGGTTCAAACCTTTACAACTCCCCACGGTTTTACACTTTTTAATAAATTAATGTCGACAATTTTTAGCCTACCCATGTGTACAGTACAGAAGCTACCAATCAGCACATTGTTTTTATCCAAAAAAAAAAAAAAATGCTTACTCTTTTGTTTGAAAAAGAGATTGTGTCATAAATAGGAATTAATTAATGTTGAGCAGTGATTTTCAGTATTCAACGAGATAAATTAACAGTTAGGAGTCAATAAAGTTCCTCTAAACAAGAAATTTATTTATTAAATCACCTCAAATAAAGACAATAGAAAACGTTTACACAACCAACAACCACTGATTTTAATAATTCATAAGTCATTTAGAAATTGAATAAATTAATGAGCTCTTGTAGGTGCTTATTCGTATTTGAAGAAGCACCAACTGAATAATATAGAACTTCCAAACATTTTTAAAACGGGCGAAGTTAGTTTTTTGGCTCTGCAGAAAAATATGGTAGATGGCGTGTTTTCTGTTTCAAAAACAACTGATTCATTTTCGATTATTTGTCTACTTAGTTTACGAAAAATTCACTGATCAGCTGGGGAATCACGTATTTCAGCTAAATTCTTTCCTATGGTGCTGAAATACAAATAGTTTTTCGAAAACAAACTCAGTGTCTTGGACATAACTGAACTTCGAGAATGGAACAAAGAAATGATGACAATGACATAGGATAAACATAATGGGACAATCATGACATGGGAAGTATTTGGTTTGTCTAGTGTGTAAGAAGCACGCGTGGGACGATCCATGGGAAACACCTTTATACGAATTGAAAAATATGAGATTCTGAAATATCAGTTTTTAAAATATCAAGAAAAGTTTTTCTAAAATACAAAATATACAGTAGTTTAGATGAATTGCTACCATTGCTGACTTATATTCTGTCTTATGTCACAAATCTATAAATTGGGTACTTCTAAGTTAGAAGATACATTAAAATCACGGCATTTTGTGTAATCAGCTTATTTGTCAACATGGTTTAGATGTAATCACAGCTTCCTGAAAAACTTTTATGTAGGCAATACCCAAGAAAAAACATGGAAACATTTGACCCGGTTTGTGAGTTTTACTACATGTTTTCCTATAGTCATCCAATTGTTTGGAGATGTTTCGAATGTAACGTATTCATTATTCATCCCTAGGAGCGGTTCAGTCTCAGAAGCAAAAACTCTCGCCCCGCCCGTTCAACAGAGAAAAACGGCAAACGCCAAAACCTTCCCTCGGCCTACCGACTTTTTTTAATGGAGAAAAGAGCAAAGTTCACACTGGATCGGAGGGTTTTCGAAATTTCATTCGAGCCCCTTTTCTCTCCCATGCCGAAGGACATGTTACACCAGGATTTGAACTGTTGAAACAGATTGTTGGCCACAAAAAGTATTCCCAACATCTGTCGGTTGTTTGAGAGAGCAACAGCGCGCGTACCTCCCACAAGAGTTTTTCCCCTTGACTTTTTTCTCTGTGCTCATCATCCGTTTCTTTCAGACCAATCTCCCGCTTTTTAAAATAATTTTTTCCACCCCTCTGAATTAATGATTACCGTAACTTTTGTTGTAGGATTGTTCCCACAAAACTCTGAAACGAGATAGTAAAGGGTTGAGGTATTTTACAGCCTTTTTCCAAGTTTTAACCCGGCGAGCATTGCTCAAATTGTTTCAGACTCATTCCTAAACGCTAAAAACAAACCTGAGACGTATTAAAACGAAAGCATTCTCGATGTTTTGTGAACATGCAATGAGTCGTTGTGTAAAAGTCTTTCTTGAATGCCTAATAAATTTTAGTACTGGTGAAACTATGGTTTACTGATTACTTTGCCAACAATGAGACAGTGTTAAAATTGGTATGATTAGGCACCGAATGCTTTTAATACGACTAATACCTATACACATAATGCATGAATCAACAGTTGCTCTACATCAAACTTATCGGTTAGGAATTGAGCAAACGTGCTAATAATTCTTTAAACAGTCGCCAATCAAGGGAGACTGCATTATTTATATAATATATAGTATTTATCATAATTTCAAACCATCTGCATTCTGAAAAATACTCAGAAATTATGAAACCAAATACTGTAATGTTCCTCCTTCGCCCAATAGAAAGTAAATAACAAATAACGACATTATTTTTATCATAATCATTAATATCTAAGAAAATAACTTTACAGTTACTTATTTAAAAAAGCCTAATAATTTATAACTTGTAATAAGTAAATTGTTAAGTTCAATAATAGGTACTTCACAATGTTGTTTTCAGCGTTATCAATTATGCTAGACACGAATTTCTACGGAAATTTAAAGACAGTCAATAATCATAGTACATCTTCTCACTCAAATCCATGAAGTCATATTCAATATAATTAGATCTGGGTTTTATTCGATTTTGATAGAGTAAATTTAAACTAACCGGGTCGTTATACAACCAACTGTTTTTGCTTCAAAAAGTCGTGGATTTGATTTAAAAAACCTCGTTTGAAGTAATCAATGCATTCCTACAAGATTCAAAGTGCTTTAATTGTACGGGAAACATGGAAATAAGTCATTTTATTAATTTACGATACCAGAAAAGGCTATCCCCAGTGGCATCACGTGGGAAAGTCCACCTGGAAAATAGACAGATTATCGTGAATGAGAGAAGAAAGCTACCTACTGACTTTATATCGAATGTTTATTATTGCAAAGGCTATTTTGCTGATCCCTTGGTTACTAGGTAGTAGGTATATAATTATAGTCCTCCCCACTAAAATAATGGCCGCCGACAATGCGCTCTTCAAGAGGAAAATCGGAAACAGCGATTGAGACAACCTTGGTAAGAAACAGCACGGATTATTGAACTTATTATTTGGCAGCACTGCTTTCCACATTTCACTCGCAGCCAGTTTGACTTTGACGTGTTTTCAAACTTACTTTTCTCATCCAAGTTTTTATTGAAACTGTTTTTGCATTTATTAACATCTATTTTTTTAAATGATTTCAAGCTGGTGTGAGGTGACATCACATTCAACTACTATACCTACATTGACTAGAACACATCAACAACTACTTCACTATTATAAGCATCCCGAAATTGTGTCCCATGAAACTGATTATTCATATCCAACAAGATTTCGTTTGGAGGGTAATGTTGTTAATCCTCGTCCCGAATCAACTCTTTTTACTAAAATCCCTTTCTTCAATACAGGTACGTATGCTACATAAATCATCGTCAATCGATAAGAAATCTCCATCACACTTTAGGAGAGATGTTTATAAAATATTGTTTTATACCTGGCTCATTTCAATTGGTTATCATTTCTTGGATAGACTTTTAGTGACCACCAAAATGAGGGGTTTGGGGTTTAGGGGTCGTTCATACTTTTTGTCTTGGACTCAACATCAATAACGGTGTTCAAGCTGCAGAGCACATCAAAAATATTCCATAATCATATAAAACATTTCATAGTCGGCATTTTCCCCCCAGTGTCCATTCTTCAAACAACTCTCAATGTGAACTAAAAAAATTAGAAATTCTTACAAAAATACATCGCGGCTAGTCACAGAAAATATCAGCGCTATTGTGACTGGGAAGGGGAACGTGTGAAAATTTGAAAACTAGGTAGGTACATTTTTAATATTTTTTATAAATTTTTTTCAAAATTGAAATCAAATTTAGAGCTTTAGTTAGACTACTATGCTGCAAACGCACTAGAGCATTTAGGGATAGCGTAAATAACGCAGTAACTCATTCACCTTTGCTGATTGGAGGCATGGTGGAGAGGATTTATTCTAGGGGTTGATGGAGAGGATTATTCTGAATCCTTTGCGAGAGGTGTTCCCTCTAATCCTACTCAAATTAAATAGGTAGTTCATCACCGATGTTGAGTCTAACGATTGTACTAGCTGATAATATTTCAATGGAGTCTAAACTGAACGAAGTTAAGTTTATTACAACTCATGTCACTTATATAGAGACGATTGAAGCGTAGGTAGGTTTTGAAATTGAATTTCATCAATTTTCAATTTCTGGGTGCCTACTTTTACTAAATAATACGTTTCGGTGGTCTATGTTGAAGGGCTATCTAATACAGAAACTATAAAAGTTTATGTAATAATTTGTAGTCTTTAGCGCACTCATACAAAGCTTTAGATAGAAGAAGACTGACTGATTTAAAAATAAAAAAATGAAAATAAAAATAAAAAATGCATATGATGCTTTTGAATTTTAGCAGTAGGCTCAAAGCGGAAAGGCACAGGAAATCCAGGGGCAGAAACCTCGCGAGGCCTGAAGGGCCAAGTTTAACCAAAGATTGATACTTAGCGCGAAATTGTTGAACATTACATTGTTGTTATTCTGAACAACGTTTCAAATGAACTGATTCACTTTTTATTGAAGGAGGGATAACAGAAAGAAACTTGGAAACGACTGTTTTCCTTGAGTTTACATTTAATAAACTTATATTTTGACGTGGAACCTCCTCTTTCCCTGTACACTCCGACTTCCCACCTAAAAACAAACTTTTCGACATAATTAAACCAACTTTTAAACAGGTGGAAAATTCCTTCTGCCGTCTATTCGCCCCTTTTTCCAAGAGAATCTACACTTTTCCAACCTTCCCGCAGAACCTCTCAACGTTTTTCCGTCTCACTTTCGCTCGCAGTGTCTTTGGCTATCGTCGTCTTTAGTCTTCCCAGCTCCGAGGTCTCTCGGTCTGCTCTTCCATTTTACTCTGAATCCACGGACCATTTAATATGCGGAAGCGACCTTTACAGAGAGGACCGGGGTTGGGAGGGGGGTTGGGGTTGGGACGAGGCGGAGTTCGGGGTGGGTCCTAGATTAAACAACCTTTTTCAAAAGTCAACAATCCATTTGAGACGGAGTGGTAGGGACAACTAGGGGTAGGCGGGGGTGGAGAGCGATGAGCCGTGCCTAAGAATGCCGACTGTTTGACCTTTTATCGACCCCCTCGCCACCCCTTTCCTATAGCATTTGTGATACAGTCAGCCCCAACAACACCTCTCCTAATATCAATATTCATCTGTTCAAAAGCTTGAAACGTATTTTGCAAATCAATCAAATTTGTTAGAAAGGAAATATAAATCTACGTTCCTACCAAATGTTTGTTTTTCCGCAAGAAATTGTAAACAGAGCGGATGGAGTCATGAATCACTCTATCATTAATTGGAAGTTCTACTGCGCATTCGCAATTTTTTGCAAGCAGTAACTAGTGGATATCTGAAAAGAACATCCGAAAATAGAACAAAACTAGTTCGACGGTGCTTCCCGTGAACCCTCGGACCTAAACGCTGCCCCTAACGAAGTCGTTAGTGATCATTATGAACTTCATGATTTCGATTATTCAAAGATGTACCCCCCCAAATCTCATACAAATTAAACCTCCGGAAATCCACCATATTTGTCAAGTACCGATCATTCACGAATCATCGTACAGTTGAAACTGAATGAACAGATTCTCGAAATTTTGCATGGACATTCCTTTAAACGTATAAGCATTAGCAAAATAGAGAATTTTTAACTTCGAAAAGGTATACGGTCATTTCAAACTTCGAAAATTTAAGGTGGCTTCAAGGGAGTTGAAGTTCCGGACAAAGGCGTTTTACCGCTTAAAAAAAGATGAATAAAATAAATAAAATACGATGAATATATGTGAATATGTATATATATATAAAGTCTTCTCTTCACACCGACTCACAGTGGGCTAGATTTTTAGCTGGAAAAAAGGCGGTTTTTCAAGTTAACGGAATGCAAGTTTGAATGGGTGGGTTCGATAGAGGTGTTTCTGAGGAATTTTGCCCTCCTCGAAGGGGATGCGCCTTTCCGTACATTGAGCCGTACGATGAGACCTGAAACTGAGAAGTTTACGTTGTTTCTCACTGGTAATTTTGGTTCCGTAACGTAATAAAAGTGAATCTTCCAGCAGTGGTGACTTCTTAAACATCTGACGCGTGAAGCTGCTATTGAAAGAATCGCAACGACTCACAATGAACCAAAGTGAAACAAAACATTATTTGAAGCTATTCTTGTAGGAAATTTTGCTCTGATTCTGAATATAACACCTTTGTTCCTTTATCTAAAACGGGTGTTTTCCGTGTACTACAACAATTGAAATACAATGACTCCCTTGTGAATCAATTAATTTAAGAATTCCTGGTGGCAAATCGACGCAGAATTTTATCCTCTTTAACTTCTTTATGGATCAAAAATTGTTTTGAAGTCTATTTGTAGAAGAAAATTTGAAAAATATGTTGAAAATCGTGGTTTTTCCATGAAAAATGCATTGAGGAGTCGTTTTAGTTATAGGGAAAAGGGGTATATTCGAGATCAGCACTAAATTTCCTACAATATTAGCTCATAAGATAATTTTTTTCTACCTGGAATCGCATTTCAGCCCACTGTGCGGCTGGAGCATCCTCAACAACTAGATAAAGGCTTAAAAATTTCGGCTCAAAAATCAATGATCGGCAGAGAAGGCCTCTGAAATTTCACTTTCAATCAACCACAAACGGTTGGGGGGAGACTCTCATGATTCAAATGAGACCAACCGGAGTTTAATCGACCATCATCCTATCAGGTTTTCTCGTTAGCCATTCATCCTGGTAAGTGTGAAAACTTTAGCTAAGCGCTAAACATCAATATGAATGACAATGTCGCAAATTTATAAATACACCGGTGAGCTGAGTTAGAAGGGCTATCCAAAACTGAAATAATCTTGCAGCCTTCGAGGATTAATTCGCTCAGTTTTATGATCTACTTTCTTTCTCAAAGTCTTATTGGCCTCATCATGTCGTTATTCCTTTATGTCAAGCAATTCTTGATTGAATTATTCATATATTGTTTGAATGCTCGGGCGTAATTTATAACTATACAGTGATTAGAGTAGTTTTATGTTGTTTTTCTACAGTTAAACGCACAAATAATAATAACCCATTTACATTAATTACAAAAATTCCATTTTCAGTTCACTTTCATCTGTTGGAAGATAAATATTATCATGGTGCCAGGTTATGGACGGGAGGGTTGAAGAGCTTGGTCGTTAGAAAGGTTTAATCGTACACTTTTGATGACGACGGTCATGAAAGCTAATTAACGCGGACAGTTCAAAGGTTATCATCACCACAGCTCGACCATACTTAACTTTTCACGATTCCTCCATTCCACCTCCCTTACATACCTCAAAATTAGAACTCATCGAGCCAAATGAGTTGTTGAAAATGAATTGGAGTCACAACTTTTATTCATGCGTTTGAACTAACCTAGATCATACGAAATACATTATCAATTGTCTACCAGTAGTAAATGAGTGGGTGTAAGCCCTATTCCCATGATTGGCTTCGGAGAAGAACTTTTCACAGTTCTCAAAAGAAACGTCAATGAGGCTATTGTTCCAACAACTACTCTCCACATTGTGGAAAGCTTGAGCAGGCTGAGATAGTCAAAATTATCTGGTCAGGATCGTCATAAAATTTGGGGACGATGGTTTCTACATTATTCTAGTGAAAATGAAAAACAGCAGTAATGGGGTTTTCCGTAAGTATCTAGTTTGAAAACGGCGATCGGGCAAATTTTCATTTCTGATCCAAGAATCAGATTTTATGGCCTTTAAAACATCCCTACACATTTCCAACTAAAAACTCCTAATGTTTTACATAAGTGGATGTTGCTGAGGACCTTCTCCAATGACTATGACACACGTAGTAGCTGTGACACATAGTGTCAGTTTCAATCATCCCGTACTCTTCATACTGTACCTTTTAGCAATTTTTCGAAGAAAATAAAGCTATGGCAATTTGCCAAAAAATGTTATGATTAACATTTTTCAGGGAAATTGTCATTAAAATCCGTTTTTGAGGTATTCTGAAATGATTTCTGAAGTTTCCGCTTTATATATATATATATGTATATATATATATATATATATATAAATCAAAAAGACTAGATAACGTCATTTACAATGAAAAAAACTTGATATGAGGAAAAATTAATAATGGCACAAATCCCACTGTGGGGGTGTTAATTGACTGAATAACAACAAAAATATCTGCGGAAGCTCATGGCTCATACTCCTCTCAGTAGACTGGCTTGACCGGCGAGGCACACGCCAAGAGTGAAAAAAAGTTTTGAAGTCTTCCACTAGAGTTCACTGTCAGCACGTGAGACTCCGAGGGTTAAGTCACACACACACACACACTTTTTTTTTAAAATATAAAACTCCCCTCAAAGGCGGAGGGGGCACACCATTAAATTTAAAAAAATAAACAAATAAAATAAAAAAGTGGGGAGGACGCCCAGGTTTACCCGACGCCGGCTCTAGGGATAAGGGAAGTTGCAGGACGAAGAGGAAGAATGGGATGAAAGGAAGTGCCCTTATAAAATGACCACCAGTTCAAGTAAGAACCCCTCAGGACGTGGTTGGTGATGCCACGGAGTACTCCTGACGAGATGCCCAACTCGAGTAACTCCGTAGCGCTTTTCCCGCACCACACCACGCGCCATAACCTTGATGTTATTAGGTGCCACTCCTTTCAGCTCAGATATCGCTTGTCGCAGATCATTTGGATCATAAATACTTTTCTTAGCCCGCCAGGTCTGCTCCATGTCCACGCTGCCACTGACAACCTGGACATCCAGCACACACACACACACACATATGTGTGTGTGTGTGTGTGTGTGTGTGTGTGTGTGTGTGTGTGTGTGTGTGTGTGTGAGAGAGAGAGAGAGAGAGAGAGAGAGAGAGAGAGAGAGAGAGAGAGAGAGAGAGAGAGAGAGAGAGAGAGAGAGAGAGAGAGAGAGAGAGAGAGAGAGAGAGAGAGAGAGAGAGAGAGAGAGAGAGAGAGGGAGAGTGTCATTCCATACGATAAAACACCTTAGGGTTGAGGTAAAAAATCCGTTATTTCTCAAAAAAATCAAGCGTTCCGAATGAAAGAATGAGATTGTTACTTTTTGACCAGAATAAATTGGTGACATTAAAAAAATGTGATGAAAAATCACTAAAGATGGAAAAAAAAGGCTAAGAATAAAAATGTATATATTTTTTAGAGGACTATTACTCAAAAAACTTATCAACTATGAACTGGAACATTTAAAAATGTATGCAAAAAATAACGCGGAATTCAAAATGCTTTTTCCGAGATCTTAAGTTGAGAGATTAACATGAAAAAACTGACATTGTCCATTTGGGAAAGTGAGTGCAGCGACCATAATCAGTAGCGTCTTAATGTTCAGCTTGCATAGCGAGATTATGTTCGGCTACTCCAGCAATCGGCAGGGTTTATAGTCTATGACAAGGAGCTGATGAAAATAGAGTATTCACCCCCTCAAAGGGTAGAGGCGATAAACCTGAAGGATAATCTGAGTTTGTGTCAAGCCTGATGAGTATGCTCAATCCAATGCTCAGGAAGCGGCTCCTCAACCAAAAGAACTAGGTATTTCTACAACAGGTGTCATACAAAAACGATTGAGGAGCGGAACATTGAATGCACTATACGTGGCTGATCACATTAAGCGATACCCAACTGAAGAGAACTATAAACAAACACCCAACATACGTGAGACATGGACCTGTTTAGATTCCACCAAAAGCGGGTTGCGGGCTAATCCAGAGTCACAGAGTTCAAGAGGCGTGGAACCGGAAGCATTGCGGTGTCAAGGTGATCAATTGAGAGTCTCGACATTACGTCCTATGGAGCCCAAATCCTGTTTATTCCTAGGCCACAGCAAGCGACTCTGGTCAGGAATAAATTTACCGACCTCCGAACCACCAACACAACAAGTGACAACAAGTCGAAAACGCGATCGAAGGTCTCAATGTCGAAAGGTAACATTCACCCCTGCTACCGCCTAACTACCGGTAACATTCACTTGCAACCACTGGTGAAAAGCCAGGGGCAAGATATCACGTAGATTTCCATCAGCTTTTTAATAGCAAACACACACACATTATAATAGCGAATACTAATTTACTGCTTTAGCCAGATAAAATGTCCGCTTGATAAAAAGATGATTTATTAGTTTCCATAATAAACCTATGTAACCGACAAAGAAAAATCTCTTTTTTTATCCCTTCAACATTGTTGGTATAAATTACAAAATCCATCTGCCGCCCACAGCTTTCCTCTTGAACTGGGCAGTGGACCAACATTTATGAAACTACATATGGGTCATAGGTAATCCTGAATCTTCCGCATCACTTTCGATCATCATAAACTGGTAAAATTTAAGAGTTGAAACATTAGTTAAAAATAAAAATAAAATACTTATAATAAATAAATAAACGAGATCTCGAAACCTTTGAAAAAGAAGCGTAGGTTTCCCAAAAGATTCAGATAGAAATCAGTTCAATGAACCGAATGAAACCACCCAGAGCATTGTAATACCAACCGTTTGCGCCCTAAAAGGTTTACATGTTGAAAGAAGAAAAAACAAATAGATGAAATTAAAAAAAAATGACTGAGAATCGCATAGCGACATTGGCATGCGTAAACACTGAGTGGTCTGAACTTTGCCAATACTTATCTAGTTATAACTATCCAACTGCTGTAAGAGTCTATTCACTCATGATGCCTGACTGTAAATTAATGTATACCAGGTATCTGCGCAGAAGAGCTACTAGCCTAGTACAGAAATGATACAACTTTGAGTAATAATTTGAAGGGTTTCAATACAAGAATATTATGTAAGGTACTTATGTATTCTGGAGGAATAATTAAAAGAACTAGCATTGTGCATAGAGTGAATTATTATGGTTAGTCAGCAGATGAAGAAACACTGCAATTTATCGCACATTTATTTGTTATGGGTTACAAATATTTATGCGATTCACCAATTACTGCACAGTTTAATATAGTTATGAAGCTAAAATGTTATAAAATGATTCACACAAATTTCTTATTTATTTTAGTTTGGTCATTCTATAACGGGTTTATCGAAGTTTGCCAAAAATAATTTCTATCTAAACGGGATTTTCAGGTCTGAACGGGAGCTCGAGGGCATATCACAAATCAATATCCTGTGAAACGTTAATATGTGCAGCGTGAAAAAAACCTCATCGTTTTATCCCTGAACTGGGAGATACAATTGCGCCCGAAGGTTAACATAGGATGGGAATCCACAGCTAGTGGAGAGCAAAGTGGGAGGCAGCTGGATTGAAAAAACCGGGTAGCCGTCTCCATACGACAGGGAACGGGATGGACTGAACGAATGGAATTCATAAATGACAACCAAAACGCCTTTTAAATTATGAGAGGCGATTACAGCGGAAGGGTCCCTCCCTAAGGGCGCAACCGAAAGATACCTAAGAGATGAAATTAAAGAAATAAGTTTTGTTGGGGTAATAGTCGAGAGACATGCGATGTCATTTTCTCCGAGACTCCTTGCAGTCGCGCCGTTCTGTTTAAAAATGGCAGCGGAGAATGGCAGTGAACCCTGAAACTAAGAGGGTTGATATTGTAATTTGTATCTTGTCGGAGTTTTAAAACTTTATACCCAACCGCAAAAGTCTTATAATCAAACTTTCCGTATTAGAATATTTTCATGATTCGTTGGGGAGGGTGGGGCATCCTCCTTCTGTTCTCTCGGTGCAACGTTCGTGTCGATAATGAGGCTCGACATTCTTCAAGTATTCAGCTCAACTCACGGTAAGAACTACTACCTGGTTGAAAAGTTTCTTATAAAATACGGAAGATGGTAGAAATTACATGCGTTATTAGATCTTTGATGCTGAGGAGCATCTCAACATCTAAACGTACCTAAAGCATCAAAAGGAATTCTTTTGATGGAAGTCACAACAATCGAAAAGGAAGTCCGACATTTGGGAACTCTAAGATGAAGTTCCACTATGATTAGATCTGTCTACCAGGTAAGTATATCATGAAGTATACGAATAATTATCTGATTTGATCGATTTTGCATTAATTATGTTAGATACTGAACCTTTTTAATTGACTAGGACAAAAAACTTACCCCCTCTCCCCTCCACATTAAATTTGTTGGTTTATGTTTCAAGAAACGTATACCACGGACGTCGATTCGAGAAATTGAAAGAAAAAAAATCCCCACAAATTTTGGATTTCAACACCGAATACTACGTATTTGTTAACGCTGAATCGAACTAGGTTATTCCCAACTCAATAGAAATCACTGATGATGAGATAAAAGCCAAAACAGTCAAAAGTTACAGTCATGCAGTATGATCATATGAGCGAATTTTCGTAAATATCGTATACTATAACCTCACATTGTTTTGAAATTTGAGCACTATGAGTGTTAAGAAATGGTTAACTGCCAATTTTATCGCGAAAATACCCGTTCTAAATATTTTCTGCAATTCAAATTTTTTTTTGGATTTGTAGCTTTTTTTGGCAGTTTTTATCGATTTTTCAGCAAATATTAATGAAATTTGAGTACATTTGTCAGCATAAATTTGTGCTTCAGTTTTTAATGCTTTCTATTATCATTAATAAATTTCTTTTAACTAAATTGTAGCAACTAAAAATCAAAAAATCCAAGCAAAAAAAAATTTTTGTTCTAATTTGTGGTAATCTTCTTTCCAATTTCTTCTAAAAGATGCCAAGATATATTTTTTAATCACCATTCTAATTCATAAAGATAGAGTTCGGAAATATTGAATGCATCTATTAGACAATATACTAACCTAATCCCATTCTTAATGTATCTCAGCAACAATTCCACTAACAAACTACCTATTTTAAGAATCTATGTGAACAATTTTAAATACAAATGACACCGATCAAGTGCCACGGTAAGCTGATTAGGATGAGTCAAAAGAGGGCCAATGTAGGGCCGAAATTCTACTTCGTTACTTATCTCGAACCGTCTCGTTGCAATGTTTTATTGAAAGCTCGGCAATGCCAGACTAGCGTCTCGCTGCATATTTTCCCATACATTTAAAATATAAATCTGTTTCTTTAAAATAAAATTAAAAAATCAAAAAGCAAAGATGAGTTGGTTAGGATGACGTTGGGTTTAAGCGCAATATAGTACGTACTGAACTCTCAAAACTGAAAATTTAAAATAACGATACCTATGTGTGGTGGTTTCTGCACCTCTGGAACTCCATATTTTCTTCATTTGTTTTTACACAGTTTTTCATAGTTTTATATCGATAATGTCCTTCTGAATACGTTCTTAGTGAGCCAGGACTACTCGTTTGCAAGTTGGATAACGTTTCTACGCATTGGGTGACAACAAATGAGTTGTCAAAAAATATCAAAGGACTTGCAAGTCGCCAGAAAAGGGAAGGGCGAACGAACCTATAAACAGACTACATTGAGCGAGGTCACGATGAGATCGGCTTCCAGGGCAATAATATATTGTTGTCTTGAACGTTAGGGAAAGTAGGGGAATTTGAAATATGAGTAGCGCCAAACTTAATGGTCGTGTGAGGAGCAGGCAGGGGCGGGACAGTTTCCGATGTGCTAAGCAGTTAATAACGGGGTCAGGGGAGGTCTGAGTGGTGAAGACCGATGGGGATGTGGAAGAGGGGGTAGTTCACGTGTTCCGTACCGCACCACCCTATAGGGGGTGGATTGTGATTTACAGGCCGAGCTTTTGCACGCAGATCCCTCACAACAAACGCTAACTAACCGAAACTCTTTGGGATATCATAACCTAAAGTACTTTTAGGCACGTTTCCTTCCCTCCCGCCGCCCCTGCGAAACCCGGAAGCGGAGCTTTTAACTGCGGACGGAATCGATATGAGGCAATTTCACGACCACTGGCTCCCCCCCTAGTGGGCCGTAACCCGAATCAGCATTTCTCGAAAAGCAACAGTCCTTTAGGTGGGTTACGAGGGGGCGTGAAACGTGAAACACCACAGACGCCCGCGCAAAAAGCGCAAACCGTTGACATGAAACCGTACGGTCGTAACGAATTTGATGCGCCACGGAGATATTGTGAATATTTGATGATGGTACTAAATGATCCAGTTAACACAATTTTTTTGCAATGCATTCAAGCCAACCTTTTCACTTATTAACGAAGAATACATTTTCACAGAGACCTTCTTGCGAAGATTTTCATCCAACAACGTCACGGAAAAATGACTAGTAACAACAACAAATACTAGAAGGCTATTGATCTCCGAAGCTCCGAATTTCTTCGCTATTCAACCAATGAAGCTACAAGTGACAAATTTATCTAAGAGTATGTTGATCACTTTGTCATCCACAGAGAAAGGCCCAGACATCTAACAGGATCACTTCCCATCACTGTTTCGTTGTTGATTAGGAGGTCGAGAGCTGGATCAATTCTTCTATTTAAGTGAAACAAACCTATAGGTAAGTGATATCAAACTGAGCTGGAATGCTCTCATCACGTCCATTGTGGCCCGTCTTCGTTATCGCACTCGTAAGCTCTATTACCTCCTTAATACGAAGCATTAAGTATTATGCAGTATGATCGTACGAGCGAATTTTCAAATACTATCTTATTGTATTATGTTAAATTGTTTTGAAATTTGAGCTTTTTAAGTGCATAGACATTTTTTACTATTAATTTTATGACAAAAAACGAATTCCAAATAATAATCACCTATTTAAAAGGGGTTTTGAATTTTTAGCTATTTTCGCAATTTTTCCAATTTTGTAGCAAATCTTAATGAATTTCAAGTACATTTTTCAGCATAATTTCGTACATAAATGTTTGAATGTTCTATTTAATAATTAATACACTTTGTTTGAGCAGTATTCAACCAAACAATATAAATTCAACGTTTTTTAGCCGTTTTTAGCCAATTTTATTATTATTTTTTTTTTGATAATTTATTGAAATTTGACGAATTTAATGTACTCAAAAAGTGCTGGGCATCGAACTCATCCTTTCGTTTGGACAGATAGGTTTTTGGCGCAAGAACGGAATTTTCATCTCATCTTAAGGAGAGTTATCGTCTGAAATGACACACACACACACAAACACACGGACCCACATATATGTATATTTATAACTTTACAGTTAAGTATAAATTTCAAAAAAGGTAACATAATACATTACAATATTATACGAAATTTGCTCATACGATCGTGCTGCATGACTGGAACATTTATTTATATAACTCACGACTATAAAGTTGGTATAGCATTCATTGGTATCGATCTATCCCCCCCCTCCCCACCGTTCACTCACGTATAGTTGTAGTTTTGTTCTTCCGTCTTTACAATTTCGTATTATTATTGTGATTTTGGAATAGACTATAATTTTGCAAGCAAACCTTAGCCTATCATTATCAAGACATTTAAGCAAGTAAAAGCAGTGGACACCAAAATAGGTGGGTAAAATTTATTCAACCCCATACGATTTCATCATGTGTGGCGATAATAGTAAATATGCATTATTATCTCCATTATGGCGATTAGGGGGTGTTCGACGTAGGTACTTGTTAATGGATTCTTTAACAACTTAATATAACAAATAAAAATATTCATCGTGATTGTGAGGACAACTTTTTGCGGTGTGGACCGAATCACGCTGTTGGCTTTCAGCAATCTAAATTTATTCGTGGAGCAAGCGGTTATGAGCGAATTACGTTCTCAATTTGAAGGCCTGTCACGTAGACAGCGGCAAAGCGATTTCTGGAAGTGGCAAAGACTCAGCCTTTTTGGCTAGCTGGCGAAAGATAATGTGAAACTGAACAAATAATGTAGAGGTTGACGTAGCATTAGTTCTCTGGTGAATCAATGGACTTTCAGATGGGGTTGGATCTGTGAGTCAGGTTGAGGGTGAGGTCATGTTTGGGGGGAGGGGGGGGGGGAACGTAACATCCAGCCAGCATTGTCACTTGGAACCTTACTATAGGCTACGGGATTGAGGATCCCTACTATTTTGATAGAATTTTTATATTATTTATTATTTTAGTAGGAAGGGCTTGAGACCAAGAATGATCTAGGTGACTATTCCTGATCATGGTTTAATAAAAACACCTCATCCGGGATAAGTTATATTCGGTAGGTTGTACAAAATCTCTTGGTTATGTTATGCAAAAATAGGATGTTGTGAATGCATGCGCATCTTATAGTTTTTCATACTAGGTGTTATAATAATGGATAGAGAATATAGAAGGTGTTATAGAAATGGATAGAGATGATCATTGTGGAAATATTAGTTGGGCTTATTCATAAAATGAAAAGACAACGAAAAAGGGGCACCACATTAGAGCCAACACACCTTTCGAAGGCTAAGACTTGAAAAGGCCTAGTAGATGATTCTTCTCCTCAAATCACCCCTGCCAAATGAATGGAAGGCAAGCTACTTACTGTAATACTATTTTATCAATCCCATTCGCGTTAAGTTCTTCAAAGACGTGAAACATTAGCTACGGAAATACAGCTTCAATAATACCATCTGGTAATCGATGCATTACACCTTTCCCATAATATACGTTCATATAATAAAATAAACATTTTCAATAAATATTATTGAGCCAAGGAAAACGTAATTATAGACTTAGTTACATACAAGTGCAGTTCCGAAATTAGTAGAAAATAGACTAAAAAATGCAAAAAGTAGTTGGATACTGTTGCAATTGTTCAACATGGAACACGCTATAACTTCAGCCCACTAGTCAGAAACCGAGACAAAGTATAACCAACATAATAGCAGGAAAAAACCGCTCCCACGTTGCCCAACGATTATTGAGCTGTGAAATTGATTGCCTGTCCTTTCAATATAAGATGCCGAAATTCGAAATAATGGAGGTTCGACACAGTTCAGCAAATCTAACTAGGTACCAGACCACTCTGATCAGCTGAGGGATGTATGCAACTAATTTATATTCTATTATTGGCAAAGGAACGTCAACTGCACAACGAGAGCAACATTGAAAGGTTTATTTCGCAAACGAAGGCTTAGATTAAATAAATGAACTTGATTCTATTCATTTTTCTCGTAATCGGAAATGCCAATATTTTGAATATCCTATACTTATCCGTTTTTTTTCTTCATTGTTGTTCTTCGGAAAAAATTTCCTGACTGGTTCACATTCTGTACTTTCCTTATTTTCATATTTACGAAGGAATAACGATTCATTTTAGTTACAAGAAGTTTCACCTAACAATATTTCTATAATGAAATAAAATATTCTGAACACATCTGACGGGTATTACGACTGAGCAGAGACATAATACGTTCTATAATTTTATCCGATAGGATTAAACATTGCCTGGTAAAGATATAACATCAAAATTTGATGTTTACCTACATTAATTAGGTCAATTTATTAAGAAGGTAGGGCAAAGTTCTGCACTTTTCTTCTTTTTTTTTACTACACAATAGTCAGTAGCAGTACATTTGAGACATTTCGAACGGAAGTTCAGCCACTTGATCCTCAGTATAGGAGGAATAGGGACGGCCCAAGGTCTGTAACCCCTACACATAGGAATGCTTCAAAAACAAGACCAGCAATAAATTTCTAACTAATTCATTTTGAATGACTCTGGGCTTCCACGAGGCCCCCACCTCGGCGAGGGTGATGTCAGTTTGTGGGCTCAGCGTCTTCAAGATGATGGGTGAGCCGTCACGCCGGAGTCGAGCAGGAAGCGGGCTCAAGGTTTCAGAGGGGCGCCCGCATGAAGAAGCAGAGAGAACCTCTGCGTTTTCCCGTGAATTGTGGCCAACGGGGGGAGCATAACTCATCCAGGGGCGGTTAATTGTATATGTGTTCCCCGGGCTTCGCGATGAGGGGAAAGCTAGCGGAAGCGCTCTGTGTAATGCCGAGAAGTTTTACAGAGGCCGGATCTCGATAGGAAAAGGAACAATTTTAGACGACTTTACTCAGTATTAACTATTGCAACCAAAGGTTTTAAGGGTGGCGAAATAACCACGTTACCTACTACTAAATTCACATGTACTTACCTAAGCCATTATCGTTGATCGTTGAGAGGCAGCTAAAAAGAGTAGACCTTATTGCGAGCAAACTGAATAGATCCGAAGTTGGCAGCCAACGTTCGGTCGTCTCCGGGTCTACTAGCGACATAAATGTTTTTACAGTCAACTCGCACCTGTACCGGAGAAGGTTGGGCACGTTGGTTCGGCGGCGGTCCTTTTGGATTTTTCATGCATTATTATGAAAAAATAATTAGGGAAGTCTAGAGATTGATGGTTAAGGCTGCAGGCTACTCCCCAACCATCTCCACATGTCCCAAATAATCGTTTGCCAGTCTAATCTATAAAAAAAGATAATAATAATGAAACGAGTGTATTATTTATTAGGAAGAATGTGAAAACAGTGTGGTAATAAGGGGAGGGGGCGAATCGTCGTCAGGAGTAGTCGACTATCTTTAAATCCACTTCGCGTGCACTCAATATAAGAGGTCGTAGCACAAAGTTACACAGTTAAAAATTATCGTGAGGGGATGAGTTAATTTTTAGGCTGCTTTTCTCATCGTTTATTCACTCACTCCTAGCGCTTTCGCCCTAATGGGCCTCATCAGGGAGCTATAGTATACAAAGATACAACAGGCATGTTGTAATTTCTATGAAAATTGTATGGTAGGTTCTAGTTTAAATTGTTTGATAATTATGACGTAGTTCTATAGTTATTATGTACCTATTAGTTAAGTTGTAGCATAATTACTTGGAAGTAAACATAGTATGAATCAGTCACCAAAGGTGGGATAGTATTGTGGAATAGTCAACTTACTTTAAGATAATATTTTGTGGTAGTAATTCGTTTTTTCATTCTAAGTCTATAGGTTTACTTGGGTATCCTGTAATATAGTATACAATATAAGTATGGTATGAGAAGAAGTGCAACCAGCATAACTTGGTTTTTATATACAGTTGTTTAAGTTTGTACTCACCTATGCTTGGGGAGTATGTCGCAAGGGTTTGAAATATTTATAATCATTACTATTTGGAAACTAGTCGTATTTTTATGTATAAAATAAGTAAAATAAAACGGTTTATATTAGGAGAGCAGGCCTCTTTGAAATGATTTTGCACTTTTTAGAGCTGGGGACTGAAAAAGGTTACAGTACTTTTCATCCCTGCTACTTATGCCCAGGTGGTGATTGTGGTCACAAAGTGTGTGCGGTATATTGAGTTATGTTGATGAGGTTGGCTTGATTGCATTTCTACTTGACATGTTGGTCTATGCTGTAGGTAGCTATATTGTGATTATTTATAATGTGGGTATTTAAGTTTACATATTATTCAGTTATTCTTAAATTATGTATGTTATAGAGATACAGCTTATTTCTAGGTTTTAGGTTTGGAGACCTTCTTAAATAATGGTATGAATTGTTCTCCTAGGTGTTTAATATCCTTTTGCTTGTTCATACATCTGTAGTTGTTCTTTAAGATATGAATATTTTCTATAATTTTTCTCTTAATTGTAGAAGGTTCATAGCCTAGTGATTTTACATTGTTGAAATCAGCCTTATGGTTATTTTCGTTGCAGTGGTAGTCTATAGCTGTTTGTTGCTTATTGTTGTTTATACTGTAGTCGTGGCCTGCCATTCGTTTACGCAAGTTTTGGTAAGATTCGCCTATGTATATATGGTTGCAGTCTTGGCATGGCAGGGAGTATATATTATTTCTAGTGTTGAGTAGTGGTTCTTTATCTTTCAGTTTAGGTAGGTATTTGGAGATTTTGTGGTCGAATAAACGATGAGAAAAGCAGCCTAAAAATTAACTCATCCCCTCACAACCACCTTCACCATATACATGGAACGGCTAACAACACTAATGTTTAAAAATTATCGTAAACCAGGTTTAAACAGGTATATTCATAATAGAGATGGGGGAAAGCTATCGTAAGCACTATGGGTTATGTCGAGAAGTTTCACAAATACAGGATCTCAAAAAAGGAACAGTTTCTGTCGACTTAAACTCAACAGTAATTATTGCCTCCAGAGCAATCTGGGTAACCGCCATATTCACGATACAGCGAATTTCATAGGTTGGCTATATAGGCAATTGCAGATGGGCAACTAAAAAGCTAGGGAATGAGAATTATAGTAAACGACGTTTAAATAGGAATTAACATTGGAGAATTAAGAGGACTTGGGTGGTTACTAGTGTGTACGCGTATCCGGGATACGGCATGCAGAGCAGAGGGGGGGGGGGGGGGGGGGGGGTCAATGGAAGCGTTTTTTGTTATGCCGAGAAGTTTCACTGAGACAGGATCTCGATAAATGAGCAGTTTATTGTGACTTCAACTGGTTATTTAAGATTGCACCGAAGGCATTCTGCGTAAAACATTATTCACACTACAACTACTCTCATACGTAGGAGTTTTACAAAAATAGGATCTCAGAAAAGTGATAAGTTTTTCGTAACTTCAACTCGATAGTTTCACCAAAAGCAATCTGGTTTTACGACTGCCCAAGATACCACTAATTTCCTTAGAATGCAATTAAAAAGTATCTCGAACGATTTTTATTTCGAAGTATGATTGAATCACAGGTAAGTGATATTGTTTTAGTGTGATAGTTCTTGTTAGTGCATATACCTTTACTTCTCTGAATATGTGAGGTAATGATATACCTAACAAGCAAAAATAATACAGCAAGAAACTAAACCTTCTTTACGAGTTACCTAAGTTTGTAAAATCCAAAATAACAAAATTTCCGTTCGTTCGATGTTTGAAGCTTCCATTGGGAACTAGAAAATAATTAAAACCGCACCAAAAACCACGCTTGGGTTTCGCTCATAACGCTATTGTTCATTAAAGCTTCACACGCTACATCTAAACGTTATCTCTGCTGTCTTGATTATATGCAGATACCTAGTAGATTTCTACTGCTGCTTATTAGAAAACAACCTAGGTAATTTTTATTCCTCTTCCACGTTTCAGTATAAATTATTCGCTCGAATTGAAACAATTTATAATCGCTGAAAACTTTTCATTCTCAACGCTAAACCATGATAGAACACGGCTAGTGGGCGTGAGACTGTTTGGTTTCTTTTCTGCACTTGTTTGCTTCGCCGCGCTTTCGATAACCCATCCACACGGGGTTTTCTTATCCTCGATTCTCCACCCACCCCCAACAACGCGGTGTTTACCAAAGCGTCAGAGAAGATGGATGAAGATCCAAAGCGAAGGAGGATACGATATGACTAAGTGTGTATCCGTGCACATAGAAAAGGCGCGAAGGTTTCAAGACGAGCCCTCAGGCCGAAAAAGAAGAAGAAAGAGAGGAAAAATCTTGTAGGAAATGTTGTGGAAGTTTCAGCGATAGAGTGGCTTGCCTTTTCCTTGGTTTACATATCAAGGAATCAACAGTGTCTCCGTTTTCTTGCGAGGAAGGCGTATGCTGCCTTTTAAAAGCGACTACACCCGCATTCTAAGCTTCACACCCCTCACACAAACTCGTGCAGCCCACATCTTGCAAACGCTTCGGTGTCAATCACCTCTACATTTTTTCCTTCGCATACGCTTTAAAACATCTTCAAAATACCTCACCATGTATCATTTTCACATTTGTAAGAAAGTATCAAAAGATCTATCACACAACAACCATCTAAATTGTACTGTTCATGCTTTTAAGTACACCTTAGATAGCGGACGCATTGTGTTTCCTTTACAGAGGTAAAAAAAGCTCTCCTATATCAACATTACCATTCGAGTTTTTAGTTTCAGATCGTTCTAAGCAATTGGATGTCCTAATGTAATTGCATTGACTGAATCATAAAGACAACTAAATTATTTGTACAAAAAAAAAGAAGGAAAAAAAAAAAAAAAAAATCAAATTAACTCTTAAATATTCGTATAATACTACATAAAAATCATCCACTAGTTCACAAGCACTTAACCTTCCATAGTATGAACTCACTACTTTCCATGGGTACTCAGTAAATTATGTTATATTTATATCAAATCGTAACTACCATTGTTAAATTATGACAATAAAGGAATCTAGTCGTATCTAGTTACTACAAATAATGCGTTGAGTCATCGATAAAGATTGTTCATACATAATAAATTAAACGTTGTGTACGGTCGCTTCGCACGCTCCTCCTAATGAAGAGCGATGTAGGGAGAGTTAGTGAAATCCCCCCGTTATTTACCAGTTCCCATAGTTTAAATTCTATGCACTGGAAATGAAATAGAAAAGACATCGGTTTAACAACTGACTCGATTGATAAAGATGGTCCATTGTCCCCTAACATAACTTTGTTTCATACCAGTCCCATAAAAAGCATGATTTCAAATTTCAGCTGAACAGAAAATAAGGGAGCCTAGGAGTTCATTCAGTTGATAAGAGAGTTGACGTGCGATTGAATAAGCTGTTGAAATTTGAAGCTTTCCTGTAATCATGTCGAAGAAGCAGTTGCAACAGCAACACTACACATTACACCAACTAGTGCCTGAACTCTGCAGTGCTGGATTTTACTATAGTTAAATTGGAGATGAAGTGCAATGTTTCAACTGCAACGGACGAATCAGCGATTGGGAATTAAATAATTGTCTTTGGGAGGAGCATGCGATATAAAAAATGTCAAAGAATCTTTGTTTAATAAAAATGCAATCCTTGTAAATGAATTGAACTGATAAAACGTCAAAAATAATAATAAAAATAATTCATGTTTCTATCTTTTTTAAATAACTTTTTATAGTTCTTAGTTGTCAAAGTTAAGCAACACAAAAACCAGAGCACTTGCACCAGGTTTCTCCCCTGAACTCTCCATAATTCTCAAGTGCCTTATTCAATGTTGAAAGACTCGTTCACTGAGAACATCCTGACCCTTTACTAAAAAACACGATACGGTAATGTACGCTAGTAATAAGTCAGATTTGATCAAAAGAAATCTAGCCGCGGAAATCCATTATGGAAATAGTTCTGGTTATTCACTAGTAGCCTTGTTTCCTCGCTCGCTTCGCTCGCTCGGTATGGCTGTATAGATCCGATGGTCTTTACTGTTGAGTGGGAGTCGCTTCGCTCGCTGTCTGTGGGATGTGTAGATGCGATGGGATATTAATAGTCCATCCCGAGTTCTTAGGAAAAACCCCGTTGAAATTCGACGTGTGTAGCAACCTTCGCTCGCTAGAGGTGGGTTTTCTCTCTCGCTCGGTGAGGGATGTATAAATGCTACTGGATGTAGTCCCCATTACATCGAGACCTACAAGCCCATGTTCCGGGTGAAGGTAGAAAATTCGAAAATTGCTTACAATCCCTTTCAATAGACAACCCTAAGGGAATGTTAAAAAAAATTTTGTAAAAGGGGCCAAACGAATATAATAAATTGCTATGTAATAATTTGCTGCGTTTTCTATGTGAGGAAGTTATACTGCCCACCCAACTAGGCAGAAGTTTTTATCTGTTGGAAATAACTATCCAACACGGCACCTTATGCGGAACCAAGAAAAGTTTAGTTGTAAGAACATTTCAATACTAACAGAACTGTCGGATGTTAAATGCTTGTACGTACCGGTTTACCCGTCTATTTTTCAAAAGGTTGGCCATTATTTTATCTGCTTTGAAGGGCTATCCCCGATAAAAAGGTTCGAAGGCAAAGTTCAGACCTACATATGTTTCGACGAAATAGGAAGAGCGGTAGCTCAAAAAAGACCATTTTAGTCTACATTTTTGTTTACTACAATCAGAAAACAGAATTTCATTTCTCGAAACTCCCATGGGACTCCATGGCTAATTGGATCTTCAACAAACATTTTATGACCAACTGGAGCCAAAACCTTGGACATTTACCGGGTCTAAAGCGGAAAAAACATACCGAGGAATGCATTTTTTTCGTGATTTCCCGCATATTATCGCTTATTTCTTAGGGAAGACAGCATCTTTTAAAATAGTATAGATATAGGTAGGTTTTGGAAAAATTTCAGGTAGTTGAATACCATTAGTATCTCGGAGTGAAGATTGATCAAAATCCGTCTTGGAAGCCTCAAAAAGACTGTAACTGCTATAATAAATTTAAAAGTTAACTTACATTAAAAACTATTTAAGGAAAAATTACTAACGCTAGTTATGAAAGCTAGTTTATTATACCATGTGCCAGCCAATTATAGAATGTTAGTATGGAATTATTTTATCCCTGCAACGTCGGACTCCCACGATGCTCTAATAAAAATGATCATCCCTGTATCTCTATATACATATATTATAAAATAGAAAATTAGTTAGCTCATAATATTCATATGCGGGTAGGCACAAATTGATGGATTTGGCGCAAGTTCCGGAATGAAACTGAGGCTATATTAAAATCCTACAGACTTACTCCTTCTTCGAAAACTAGGCTTTCCCTAAAGATGTCGGCCGCATAAAAAACTTCGTAATAAGGAAAAACTGGACATGCGTCGAACTTTTCACGTCAAAAGTCAACGATACCAATAGGGACGATTTTAGTGGGTTGAGCCCAGCAGTTTTTATTTGCAAGGACAGATCTTCGAAAATTTATATTAAAATGCCTTATTAACTGTAGCAATGTTGGTCAGGAATAGTTTTAACGTAAGTAAGGTTATATTGACTTGGTTACATAGAGGGGACGCTTGGCTGGTAAATTAATTAGGTACAAGTTGAAACTTGATTGCTGATATTTGAATAGGAGCCTTTTTTAGGACCGCTGGGTTAATAAATAAATATATATAAAATTATAAATAAAATAAATTCTTCCAAACACACCTATATATTATTGATGTTGGGTACGTAATAGGACGTGAAGTGAAGCGAACGGGTACAGCTTCTTCTAGACCCATATAAATAACTGACTCTATTCCTATTCAACTTAAGATGCTAAACTTCGGTACTGGGTACCACCGCTCTGGATGCAGTAGTGTATAATTTAAATTTGAGGAATCACTGTAATCAGCCGAGTAAACTCCTAAGCTAATTTGGGTCCTATTAAACTTGAGATGCTGAACTTTGGAACGGGATTTCTCCGGATGTAGTTGAGTATGATTACAACCTGAAGAATCAATCTAATCAGCAGAGTGAACTCTTTAACTAATTTTATTCTAATCGAACTTGAGATGCTGAAAATTGGAGCAGAACGTCTTTGGGTGAGGTAGGGTATACAGTCTATTACAACTTGAGACACCATTTTATCAGCTGAGTGGGCTCATAAGCTTATTTTGTTCCTATTCAGCTTTTCAGACGTACCTATACTGAATTTCGGAACGAGGTATCTATGCGTAGGAGTCTCACTGAGTTCGGTAGATAGCATTACCTATACTATAGATAGTATTTCCCTAGCAGTAGGGACACAATTACTCTGAAAATTAAGTGATGGTACACTGTCTTGGACGAGCGAGCGAAGCTAGCGGGCACAGCTAGCAAACTTAATCTATACCTATACAGGACAATTATAGTTCTCTATTACCACAAACATCCTACAAACATACCTATGAAAGCAGCAATTAAAGAACACCAAAATATCAGACCGACTTTGTAACCGATCGTCCCACCCCACCCCATCAGACCCACATCCAATATATATTATGCATAAAATCCATATAAATCATAATGTAAACACACAATTTCCAACAAACTTGACGAGAACAAAGTATAAAACTGTAATTTCGACTAGGATTGCACTAAAAGGCATGGATTTTATCGACAGCCTGATTAGTAGCGAATATTTGTAATAAGGATACATATTAGTTTACAAAACAGGAAAAGATAATGGCACAAATTAATAAGAAATGCACCTATGATTAGAATGACATATAACTGGAACCGAATCAAAGATCGAAGACACTGACCTAGTCTGGCTGGTACCTTCAGATGAACGAGAACCCGCCTACCCAATCATAAATGTTACTTACTAACATTTTTGTACTTTTGAATCTTCTAAATGAACAATTTTCTATTCTATTTTAATGTATTTTATGTATGAAAATCAGATTCGAGTTATTACACGTGTTTTCGAAGTGGAAAACTTGATGTTGATAGATTAGAAGTCTTGAATACCGTTCTTGGGAAATGTCTTGTGACTCGTGACATTAATTCCTATCGTATACGCAAAGAGAGAATGAAGTTTGAGGAGGTGAGCGTTCGTTGTGCAATAAAAGAAAGTTGAGGGTTGAAAAGAGGAATTTTTAACGTCCCGAGAAGCGGTGACGGGCAGAAAACAAGCGCCTCCATCCACTCGAGCCCTCTCCAAAGGCTTCCCGTGGCCTTTTGTCGTGCCTGACGTCACGTCATATAAATCGCCTCAACCCGCCTTTTTCTTACCGAAAAACGTAATGAAGGCGGGGGTTTCTTTGCCCCGAGGAAGTGGTATAATTCAAGTTGAGGGAGAGAAAAAAAAGGGGGAAGAGAGATGAGAAAAGACGGAGGAAAGCCGGAAGTGTTCTAAATGTTCCCGGTTGACCCCTCTCATCCAGTGGGTATTCTAGGAGAAGCGTGGATTCAAGGTTTTCCTCCTGCCCTTGTACTCGCCCAGGCCTGGTCATCCGCCCCCCTGCCGTCACCTTCTCCCATTGTGCTACAGCGATCCCTTGTAGCTCCTTCACTTCTGCCAAAGGTCTCAAGCTCTCGACGGACCTCCCTTTTGTCCTTAAGGTTCTCAAGTGCCGTACCTTACCGACCGGACCACTTGAAGGACGAGAGCCTTGCAACCCGCTTTTCTGCTAACTTATCCAACTCAAATCCTGACCCAGCTTCCATCAAAGAACTCCTCCCAAAATGTAAAGCCATACCTTCAAACTTCAATATCACATCAGTCATTGAAATTTACATTGTATTATCATTTAATTTGCAAATTCAGCGACATACCCATAATATATTTTATTCTTCTTTATTCATTTAATTCCTTCGAATTGCTTTTTTACTCAAGCAAATAGCTCAACAGGTGAAATCACTCTCCTTGACGGGATACTCCAAAAAAGGTGAAAAGGCTCCTCCAGTCAAGTGGAGGTCTGATTACGGACTCGAGAGACCAAGCATCACCATTTATTAAAGAAAAGCCTACGATCTAACTTTGCATAAGCTCTTTCACGGCTTATTTTAAAGCCCTTTATAAATCTCCCATTTATATTCATACTTGAATTAATTGAGAATGAAATTTGTAGAACTGTTGACTACTTACTTAAATCCATTATATTGTCGCATACAATATTCAGGTTTTCAAACACATCACAAAAGGGAGAGACCAGGATATCTCTTTCTATTGTGGTTCGTTTCAATGCAACCCCAAAAAACGACAGCTGATCTGGAAGGCTCCACACATCTTCACTCATATAACGTAATGCACTATCAATAATTGGCATACGAGTACAGAAATGAGTCAAAGGGGGTATTAAATGTTCAAGCATGTACAGGGGCTACTATTGATCAAATCGTCAATTCAAAGAGGACATCTAAAAATCGATCCCATACATGATTCGTTCCGGTTTACCGGTTTGCCCCTCATATGAAGCAACCGCTAAGCAATTACCTAAATGAAGATTAATCGAAATTCAGCTAACCTGAATATGTGCTTGAGCAAACAAACATACGGAATACTGAAAAAACAAAGATTTATAAGTTTTATAGATTATACGAATCATTAGGTGGTATTAATTATTTATTCTTATACAATTTACAGTCCCCCCCCCCCCCCTCCCAGAAGATTAGATGAAACCAAGCAACTCAGATAACCACTTCAAAAAATAAAAACGCTGTAAAAAATCACACAAAGGTTAATTATTTCAGATTAGATAATCATTCTGCGAAGATACTGGACTATAAAAAATTATATTATTGGAGTCCAAGACGCGTACATCTAAACCCTTATAAATAATTAAAGTTATTAAAATATAATTTTGTTCTGCCATTGAGGTATGTTTATTGTAAACAGTTTCACAGAATCTGATGGAAAAAAAAAAAAAAAAAAAAAAAAATCCATTATCACCTATTATTTCCACATTAGATAACCCAGGACACTCAGAAAAAGTCAAATGTACTACAGGTTATTGATATTTGTTTTTTAAGAAATTGATGAAGTGGTAGTATTTCATGACAATTTGGTAGGTATGGAGAAATGTTCTACAAATGCCAAGTTGGTTTAGAAAGTTAAACATGGAACTGCAAACACCAAGGTAATATGCTAGGAAATGCATATGCACATAATAATATAAAACCATGGAACATGGAATTTATGCGGGTAACAGCGAACCCTGCTGGACAGTCATACGTACATTAATATTTAGCTCGTAATCACAGTTTCTTGATAAGTTTCATTATTAATTGGAAGCGACGCAATCAATTAGCCAAGAGTTGATTAATA